>RJWT010002644.1:0-14370 GCA_004365215.1 Cuniculus paca | reverse complement strand
GGAAGGGGCGGGGTCGCGTCAGTGTTGCTAGGAAACCAGCGGAGGCTCCAGTATAGTGGTTGGTCTGATAGATTGTAGTTGTTGGGGTGGGGGTGGGGGACTGTGGCCGGTGATAGTTTATTTATTAGTGGGGTGAGTGAGGAGAAGAGGAGGTCAAACATACAAATGTTGTTAAGGATCCTTTTTCGCCAAGGTCAGGTTGTCTCCCTCAGAGGTCTCCAGACATTATGCATTGTATGGTTCTCTCACATCTATTGTAAATGTTTAATCGACACATTTAAACACGATACCAAAGCATAAAATGGATGTACGAAAATTCGATAATTTTTTTCCACGATGACGACTGAAGGAGTTTACTTCAGAACAGTACCGTCCAATAGAATTTCTGTCCGTGATGAAACTGTTAGATCTGGGCTAGTCAAGGTTGGGCGTTATGGACATAAAAGTGTTGGTGCTGCAGAGGAGTTGAATTTTAAATTTTATTTAAAAGTAAATAGGCATATGTAACTAGTAGTTGTATTGAACAGCTCTACTTCATAATTTTAATGTTGATTATTAAAAAGATTTTTTCAGTGCTTTGCTTTTGCATATGCATGAAGAAATGCTCTGAGATCCCTTTGATTCCTATGAGCATCCTCCCCATCAGTTCTTCTAAAGTTTAGCTAAGCTCTTACAAATATGCAGGGTGCTCAGAGCATCCCCATCCTGTCCTCTGTTTAGACTTGTCTTCAAAAAGGGATAATATGAAGAAACCTTGTCCGACCTCAGAAATTTGCATTTAACATCAGTTGAACCTTTCTCCATGATCAGGATGAATAGTTTGATCCATTGCATGCATGGAAGGTGAAGATGTATGGATGCCAAGAAAATGGACAAAGTAACGTGAGGCCTAAATGTCTGCAGAGAGCTCCTGTTTACTCCTCTATTCTGGTTTTAGTCACCTTCCATGGACTGCAGTTTCAGGGCAACATGAAAGTTTATAATAGGCTTCAAAGGACTAAAAAAAGAAGAGCAACTATCAAAGACAGCTTGACTAACAACAGCCCCTCAGGAAAACACCTGTGATTGGAAGGTAAAATGATTAATCTCATAATTGAGACACAAGAGGAAAAGTGATGAAAAATGTTCACTTTAGGTAATGGGTCTCTACACCCATAAAGAGTTTTATCACTTCTGGATTAAACAATAAGCATACTAATTATGAGGAAAGGGAAAAGTGGAGCACTTAACAGACTTTTACGATCAATTTAATAATTGACATTTCAAAATAACCATCAGGGAAAAATAGAAATGTCAGAGGTTTCTTAACATGTACCATAATTTTATGTAGTTTCCTACTTTTATGCACACAGGGAAGCATTGTTATCCTAGGGCCTCCAAGTGTATCAATCCTGCTCATGTTCTGCATACAGAGTGAATATGAGGACATTCGCTTCCAGCAAACCTTAAAAAAAACTTGTGCCATCCTCACCATGGCCTTTTTGTGTCCTATGTCTCCTTTGTTCTTTTGCTCCATGGACATAGATATAGAAACAAAGGAGCATGTGAAGATGACATATGCCTGTCTGCGGGTAAAGGCTCTGAACACTGTAATCCCAGGCATTGTTTTGTTTTTCTCCATAAGACATTTTCTTTCCATTTTAGAAGATGAACTGGCGGGACATCTTTACAGCCTTTACTGGAACCAATAGGCAGTTTCTTTATATTATGTATTTATGTAAGAAAAATGTTGCATTAATTATCTATTGCTGTATTACAAATTACTCCAAAATTATTCCAAACCAATAAGCACTTATTATCTCATAGTTTATCACGGCTCATGAACTTGAGAGTAGTTCAGCTGAGTGGTTATGGTTCAGGATCTCTCATGATGCTTCAGGCAAGAAGTCATCAGGAGCTGTATTATTTAAGGGCTTGACTAGTCTTGGGGGAGCCATTTGCAAGATGGTCCACCCCTATGGCTAGTGGTTCAGTGCTGTGGGCAAGGGGCTTTGCTTTCTTAGCATGTGGAACTCTCCATTAGGTACGTGAGTTGCCTTTTAACATTGTAGTTGGCTCTTCCCAGGCCAAGTGATCTAAGACAGCAAAAGACAGAAGTCACATTCTCTCTTATGACTTAACCCTGATACAGACTACCATTTCTATAATAATTCTATGACTTATAGAAGTTTGCTTTATTAAATGTGAGAGGGAATAGACAATGATGTAAATGGCAGGGGAAAAGAATAATTTGGTGCCATCTTGGAGGCTAGGTATTGGGGAAGGTATTAAATTAGCATAAGATATTCAGATTTTCATTTTTAAGATGAAAAACTTGAACTTGATTTCCTAGTCATATTTTATAATCAGATGTTTTGCTTAACATAGTTATGCACAATTCCTTTTCAAGACCCTCAATGATGATCTCCTTAAATTCTTGACAGTCATCAATGGCAAGATGTTCATGGCAAGTAAAATAAAATTTAAAACCTTTTAGAATCATTGAAAAATTTACTATTGATGTTATATATACAGAATCTAGCAGCTCTTTTCTTCTTTGATATATGATATTTTGAATTTGTTAATATGCTGCTAATGGATATTGAGTGTAAGCCTTCCACAAAAATATCTCAAAATAATGATGGAAATACTACTTTAAAGAGCATACACGCACTACAGGAATAAGTCCACTTGGAGCCATTTTGGATGATACTAAATTGGTATATCTGCTACAAACCAGTACACACTGGACACCTTGTGGCAAAAGAATTCAGGCTGTGAGGAGGCATGCACAAGAATATTAGTAGCTGCATTTTTTATAATGGTAAAATAATGAGAAGGAAACCAAACAACTACAACAATTGAATGTACAAATTATGTTCTATATTATTCATGGAATAACGTATCTTATAGCAGTGCAAATGCATAGATCATAACCATGTGCATCAACATAGTTGAATCTTCAAACCAGAATGTTGAACCAAAAAAGCGAGTTGCAGAGTACTTTCAGGGTTCTACTTATTAGAAATTTTAAACAAAATAAACAAAATAAACAATTTTGTTAAAGGAACAAATATATGTAAAACATTTCTAAAAAGTAAAGGGATGATGATCACATTCTTCTTTTTTTTTTTTTTTTCTGAGAAGTGGTTCTGCCGTGTTCCCCAGGGTTGGAACTTGGGATCTTCCAGTCTCAACCTCCCAAAGTGCTGGTATTACAAGTGTGGGAAACTACACTTGGCACAAGATTCAGATTTTGACCATTTCTCAGGAGATCGAAGAAGCGTGGATCAATGGGGCACGCTGATCTTTCAAGTTTCTACTAATGTTTTATTTTATAACCTGGCTTGTGATCTTCTTAAACTGTACATATTTATTATGTACTTATTTGTATACATATGATATCATTCCAAATAAAAATAAATAAAAAGGAAATGTGTCATTCTGTGGGCTTTGAATATTGTGGGGAAATGCATGCCAGTTATTGAAAATAAATGGATTATCACTCATTTTAATGCGCAAAATTCATTATATTTGTGAAATTACAACCAAATACCTTTACAATTAAATTTTATAGTGAAGTATATTACTAGTGACTTTTTTTTTAAATCATCAAATCCAGTAGGCACTTTCAACCTTTGTCTTACTCTACTTCATGGCTCTGTTCAGTCCAGTTGACTCCTGATTAATGGTGTCGAAATATTTTATTTTTTTTTACTTTATCACAAATACTTTCTTCGTGTTTTTCCCTCTTGTGTGACCACTTCCTCTCATTTCCTTTGACTACTTCCTCTTTGTCCCTTCAATATTAGTGTTGTTCAACCATTTGATTCTCATCCTCTAGTCTTTTCACTTTAAAATCTCTCCTCAAGGAATTATTCACTCAACACAATTCTTCCCTTTATGCTAGTGGTGCTCACATCCTTATCTCCAGTCCGGACTGAGGAGATTCAAACATCTGTTTTCCCTCCAACCTCTATAGAGATTGTTCCATTGCTTTCTGGAACTTAGTATGGAAGACAAGTTGGAAGCCAGCTTGTTTTTTGTACTTTTGTAGGTAACCATCTGAACACGTGAGGATTTTTTTCTTTCCCTGTTTTAGTTTTGTAATTTTAAAAAAAAATATCTAGGAGAGAACTAAAATTACATTGAATCAATTTCTGCCTGAAATTAAAAGAGCCTACTCTGCTCTCATAATGAAACATTTCTTTACAGCAGGAAAAATTATTGTACAGAATCTTGGATTATCACTTATCTTCTGCTTGCACTCTCTGGTCTGGCTTTCTGGTAATGTAAACTGTTAGAATGTGCTAACAGTTATAAGTAGGGAGTACATTTTGGGACATTAATTGAAGTTTTTCATTTCTATGTGTTCTGGGGTTATCCTATTCTAACCTGTGAGTTAGCAACATTAAAAGCCTCAGGGGAGTGTAGATACAGCCTGGAACTGTGGCTTTGGATAGTTTTTAAACACACAACAGGGACACTAGCTGAAAAAACCATTTTGTTTATTTACATATATTACAATGGCCAAGCACTTAAAAGGAGAAAAGTTTTATGTTGCATTCCTTTGTTTTAATTCCAAGAACTTGGCTTTGAATGTATTTGGGGGAAGTGAGTGTCTATAGACTGTTTTCTGATCAGAATGTATGCTACTGTGATGAGCAGATTTCCTTAGAGAAGAGATAGCAGTGGATAGGAGGAATGGAGAAATAAAGCAGAGGAATGAGAAAGACCTTGGTAAGGCTGCAGGATTCTTGATTCAGGAATGTGCAAATAAGAAGATGAAATGGCAGTAACTACAGAAATATGTGAGTGGTCAAGAGAAGGGGACACTTGACATGTGCTTTCCAGGGGAGTTTCAGAAAACAGCAAGCAAGTGAAGAAGCCCTACAAAACCTGGTCTCCCATGTTGGGGTGGCAGTGGAAAAAGAACCAGGAAGTAATCTTTTGATGTTCACATGACAAGTCAGTCCTTAGTAGATATCATAGTGAAGCAACTATAGTTTAGAGATAGAAAAATAAAAATATATTTTGGAAATAAATGTCACCCACTTGAGAATAATTCAAGGCTAGTTATTCAAAGCTTTGCTATAGAGTAAGAATCTGTTACCGTCCTTGCATTTCAGTGCAGTTTCAAAAGCAAGCAGAAGACAAGATTTATGGCAGAAATGTCAGGTGTACCCTGATTGGAGATGGTTGACACAAAGAAGAAGGCAATGGGCTCAGCCAAAGTGGGCATCTTAGTGACTGCTTAGGGGAGCTTGCCTGGCTTTCCCCAGTTAGTCCTAAACTAGATGTGATGCAAAAATCAGAAAAGTTATTCATTACTTATCAAGTCCTAACCACTTGGGATCCATTAATGTAGTGAATATTTATTTGCTTATTTTTGTAGTACTGGCAGTTGAACTCAGGGACCACTGAGCCCCATCCCCATCTGCCTTTTTAATTCTGAGAGTTGTTCAGTCTGGCCTTGAACTTGCAATGTTCCTGCCTCAGCCTTCCTAGTAGCTAGGATTATAGGCAGGCACCACCACACCCAGCTATATATTCAGTTCTCAGTCTTTCTCTCTGTCTGTCTGTCTGTCTGTCTGTCTGTCTCTCTCTCTCAGAAATCTGAACTTTGTGACCATAGGAAATCCATTATCCATATTTATATTTCTTCTAATGTATACTTACCAGAATCCAATGTTCAGCCTCACTGTTCTATGAACATTTTTGTTTCCAGTTCTGAAGGGATGGTGAGGTTGTACAGGTATGTATACCTATAGGTTAAGCTAGAGGATAGAAGCGAGTAAATATTACTTTGGTTCCTTCACACACTGAGCACTCATGATGAGCATCAGGAGTCAGGAAATTAGGCCCACTACTAATTATTGCAAATAGAATTGTACTGGAACACAGCCATGCCTACTTATTTATATGATGTCTATGACTTTTTTTCCCACTAGAAGTGCAGAGTTACATAGTTGTGACTATGTAGAGAATATAAAGTCTAGAAAATTTACTGTCTGATTCTTTACATAAGAAGTCTACCAACCCCTACTTTACATTAGCAAGTACCTAATGTTTGGTAGACTCAGGTAGGGAAGCTATAACACAGCTTCTCTATCGTGGCGTAAAATTCAGTATGTGTAAAATACAATAATTCCATATGCTCTTCTAGTAACTGCTCACCATTTTTTGTATAGGAAGCTACCTCCACAACCAGACCATATTCAACCCCACCCTCAGTCCAGATACTACTGGGGTGGTTTAGTAGCCTCCAGGTCAGTGCCCGAAACATGTGACTCAGCCTAAACTCAGATCATTGTGTGCCTCAATCTTAGTCACTAATGTGCAGATGGGTATATCATCACATCAGGGGAGCAGAGTTAGACTCAAACTTGGCTTGACTTTAGTGGTAAAAGAGGACTTTCTGTTTCCTACTGGGCTTGGAGCTAGAGAGACAAAGCACAGAGTTGATGCAGCAGCATTGGCAGCATGAGGGGAGGGCTATAAGGGAATTGAGCCAAGACCCTGAAAGTGGAGCCAAGAGATAAAGAAGAGAAAGCAGGTCCACAGGACTGTGTTTGAGCACTAAGTCCAGCCTACACAATGGTCTTTTCATCTACACAAGCCAGGATATTTCCTCCCCAGGAAGCCTGCTTGAATTCTGTTGTCTGTTCCTCTTAAACAAGAATCACAAATAGTGCTGTAGCAAGTGAGAAAATTCTTCAAGATATTTGTTGAGAAGAGGAAAGGAACCCTTCAAAGAAGATAGTTGAAAGAAAAAAAAAACATAAAGAGGATTTAATTCCTGGAACAATTCTTTGGAAGATTTAAAGGGAGGCCCTCCATTTTCTTCGCTTAATACTTAATGATTCCAGATCAAAGATACAACGCTTGGATTTCACCTGGTTTTTGCATGAATGCAGTAAGCCAGAAATTAATATAGGTAGATTTCTCTGTTTGTGTTCACTGTTCACTGTTCAATGTTTAATTTCCAGAAGGATGAAAAATAATTATTTAATTAACCATGCTAAACAATAACAATTCTTGCTTGCCTTTCACTATATTTGTCTTGCAGAAATATATCATGAAGAGTTGATGAAGCTATTTTTAAAAATAAGTTCCACACACTAGTTAATTATAATAATCTAGAGAGTATAACTGTGCATTTTCCACCATAGGATGTAGGTAGGCAGAACAAGGAATGTTGTACAAAACACACCTTAGCTCTTTCTGCAATCATGGGAATTCTTTGAGCTTGAGGTGAACGTTAGTTCTTAAATATGGTCTCCTTGTTTTGGAGGAAATTACACTTCTTAGAATCCTGGGGAGCCAGGCTTTGTGGTGGTTTTGGGCTTATAAATTTGGGTAATATATATTCATTCATGAATTCAAGATTGAATGAGTTAATGTATGCATTATCAAATGCCTGAAAAGTGTTCATTTCTGGGCTTCCAGATTGGTGGGTGGATCAATATGGGTGGGTATTTCCAGGATGCAATGGTCCATTATGCACTGAGAGAAGCTGTCCGAGGCATTAGGGATGAATGCACCTTGAATGTGCTGCCCTCTACTCCAGTGATTCCCAACTGTAGCTTCTCCTTAACACCATTTGGACATCCTGTATGAGCATCTGAGGTCGAGGGCCAAGCCTTAGTATGTGTTAAAAGATTTCTAGGTGATTCCAGAGTGTTGCCAGGGTAGAGAACTATGGTATATCAGGAACCCTTCCCTATATAGGATCAATGTAACAGGAGTGGTGATGTCTCTTCCTTTAAAAAAAATACATAATTTATATAAAATTAATACATCATTTAATTGATTACACAATTATGAATATATGTGTATATTCATTCTTCCACTTTAAGTACAATAGAAAAAGGATGGAATGAAAGGGAGTCATGTGTTAGTATAAGTCCTACTGAGAGCTCTAAGTAAATGTGAAATCATAGCAGACTCTTGATTCCTTGCCCTGAGCTGTCCTTACATGGCAGAAAGGCCAGATCAGCACTTTCTCTCTCTCTCTGTTGTCTCTTCGTGTCTCCTTTTGTTTCTTCAAATATTTTTACTTACCCAAGTTTAGAGAGATGACAGAGGCCCTAAGAGAAGACTCAGTACTATTTCCTCTTGCTCCTTTAAGATTCTCCTTCAGATCCAGAGCCATGATTGAAATGACTTGCAACAGCTCTGAAGCAGGAAGAGGATCCCAGCCCTAAGAAGCCCTGTGGCTCAATGTTTAAATCTGTTTTTCTCTATAGATGTCCCAGTGATTCTCAAAGTGCGATCCTGGGCAGGAAATCAGAGCAACCAGATGTGGAATTTTAAAAAACACAATTTTCTGTCCCCTGCCTTCCTGAAGAGGAAGCTGAGAGTGAGTCTAGTCTAATGTGTTTCTCGAAGGTTTTCATGTAACTCTGGTGTATAGTGAAGTTTGTGAACAAGGATCCATAGGAGAAATTGTCACTGACTTCCTCTTCTATGGCCTCTGCCTTGGATAATGGAAATCCTTTAAACCTCTGGGCTCACAATAGGTTTTATCCAAGGAAATAATGCGACATGCAGAATGAAACAACCCCAAATTCCAGACTCCTGTGTAGAAATAAAGACTGCCCAGGTGATACCCACCTGAGGCTATTTAGTCAGGACTTTCTATATGAAGGAAGAAGCCACTGTTCTTTGCGTTTGGCAGATACCTAACAGCAAGCAAAAGAGTGGGAAGCACTTGCAGTAAAGGAACAGTTTCAGATGTGCCATGATTAGAAGTTGTTGCTTTGAGAAGTCGAGAGGGCCTCATTAGAAGTGAGGTATTAGTTAGAGGTGCATAATTGGCATTTTGTGGTTCATCCTGAATTGGAAATGGAAAAAAAATAGGGCAACTGTCAGTTATATATAACAATGCTTAATTTTTCATATGTCAACTTGCCTGGGTTGTAGCATACTTATACATCTAGTAAGCCAGTACTTCTGAGTGGGTCCATGGGGATATTTTTTAAAAGAGATGGACATTGGAAATGGGGAACTTATTATATAAAGGAAATGTCTCTCCCCATTGTGGATGGGCATCATTCAGTCATTTGAGATCTAAACATAACACAAAGATGGACGAGCTTGAATTATCTCTAATTGCATGAGCTGGAGTATTAATTTCCTCACTTCTGCATGCCTGCTGTTCAGGCCTTCAGACCCAGGCTAGACTCTCCACCGTAGCTCTCAGGCCGTCAAACTACACTACCAATTTTCCCAGTTCTTCACTGGCAGAGGGTCTATCATGGGAGTTTTGTTTTTCTGGAGAATTCTAATCCTGAAAGATAATATAATATGGGGGATTCTGCCTTCTTGACTCCCTTCTGCAACCTGTGTGATCAAGCAAGCCAAGGTGAAAATATGAGAGATTTAAAAAGCTTGGCAATATCAGTAGAGGAAACTCCAGGCAATATTTACTGAGTTGAGTTGTAGGGTTTACAGAGTTATAAATGGGAAGGCTAAAGGGCCCATGCTCTGATAGATGGGGAAACTTGGGTGTAGACAAAGGACCCTAAAGCCAGGTTGGTTTTATGTGGGTGGAAACAGTCTATGAGACTTTGATTTCCCTGGGTGGAATCACCCTACTTAGAAAAGTGAGTGGGATCAATAGGGTTTGAGGAATAATTAATAGTTTTGTAGACAACTCTTAAAATAACATTTAGATTTTTCAGTAAAATAAGTGGAAAAAATTAAGACTATTTCCATGTCCTATGTTTTAACAAATGATTATGCATGTCATTTATTTAGAATTTCTCTATAGATAGACTGACTTTATTGGATGCTTACATGTCTTCTGCATGTTCTCAGCACTACTAAAACTATTCCATCTTCAGTGACTGTAAGAGGGGCATTGTTATTATCTTCTGACTGCAGGTGAAGAAAGGCCCTAAGAATAAGTTATTGCTCAATGTAATTCATCTGGCATGTGATGCTGTAGGCAAGTCCATTCCCAAGTCCAAACTTTTAAACACTTCACCAGATTGTCTGCATTTAGAGAAAATAGGATATGGAGGAAATTCTGCACCCAAGACACAGGATTCATAGTTCTCAGGGTGCGATAACACCCTTAGCCACTATAACATAAATATAGCATATGACTAAAAAGTCTGAGAGAGAGGTTGCAAGTGTAGGTGGTGGACTGTTCAGATGTGTGAGCAGGGCTTGTGGATGTGGTGGGAGAGGTGACTGCTGTTAGGGCTTCTGTCTCAATATTCCCACAAAGTACTTACGGTTATACGTGAGGCTTTTCAAAGGTAACTGAATCTAGAGTCTGTGATGCTGGGATTAAGTGTGTGATGCTGGAATCAAGGGTGTGTGATTATTAAATTAGTCTATTGATTGGTTTGGCATAGCTCTGGTTAGGATTAAGGGTGCCCTACCCTGGGTGTGAGTGCTACCCACTATAAGGGCAGGTAGTCCGGATAAATTATAAGGGACAGAAAGAGGGCTAGTGTTGCTGCTTGTCACTTGCTGTTTGCTTCCTTGGATTCTGCTTGCCATGAACTGTTTCTCCTCTGTAATGCCCCTGTGCCATGCTATCCTGCCTTGGAATCAGTGAACTATGAGCTGAGACCTCTACAAACTGTGAGCTAAAATAAACTTTTCCTCCTTTAACATTTTTTTTCAAATCCATGTTATTTCAAGAATCAAAAGAAACAGAAGAAGAAGAAAAGAAAAAAAAACTACAACAAAATTTCAAAACACATCAATCAGGGGTCAACAATGGTACACACACTGTGCCTTGTCATCCCCAAATGATTCACACAGAGCACAAGACATCTGCATTCGATTGTCCAAACAATACCAGCACACGCCTTTCTCTTCCGCATACTCAGAGAAATCAGTAGTATAACTATCTTAACTATTATTTTTATGTACATATACATACACATATACATATATTTTTTCTTTCAGCTTCACACTAGTGAAAAAATACAATGTTAACACATGTGTGCCTTATTTATTTCACTAATCAGTGTGTTCTCAAGATGCATCCATTTACCTATAAAAGTCTCTAGTTTATCTTTCTTTATGGCTGAGTAGTACCCCATTGTATAAAAATACCACATCTTTTTTATCCGTTCCTCAGTGGATGGGCATTTAGGTTGTTTCCAAGATCTGGCTATTACAAATTCTGCTGCTATAACCATGGGTACACATGTATCTCTGTGGTATGATGCTTTTAATTCTTTTGGGAAGATACCCAGAAGGGGAATAGCTGGGTTGAATGGGACTACTAGCCCTAGTTTTTGAGGAATTTCCACACTGATTTCCACAGAGGTTACACCAGTCTGTATACCCATCAACAGTGGAGAAGGGTTCCTTTTTCCCACAACCCCTCCAGCATTTGCTATTTGTGGATTTCTTGATAGTAGCCATTCTTTCTGGGGTGACGTGGAATCTCAGTGATTTTTTAATTTGCATCTCTTGAATGACCAGTGATGTCAAACATTTTTTCACATATTTATTTGCTGTTCATATTTTTTCATCTGAGAAGTATGCATTCATCTCAACTGTTCCTTTTTTGATTGGGTCTTTAAATCTGGGAGGACTGATTTTTTTGAGTTCTTTATATGTTCTCAATAGTAATCCTTAGTCTGAGGAACTGCTGGCAAACATTTTCTCCTACGTTGTGGGTTGTCTCTTCACTCTGTTGGCGGTTTCTCTTCTGTGCAAAAGCTTTTTAGTAGGGTGAGGTCCCACTTGTTGATTTTTTGTGATAGTTCCTGTGCAATTGGGGTTTTGTTCATAAAGTCTTTGCTTACATCAATGTCTTCAAGAGTTTTACCTACTCTATCTTCCAGCAGATTTAATGTTTTTGTTTTAATAGTATCTTTGATCCATTCTTATTTTAGCTTGGTACATGGTGAAAGATATGGGTCCAGTTTTAATTTTCAGAATGTGCAGAGCCAGTTTTTCCAGCACCACTTATTAAAGAAGCTGTCTTTCTTCCAGTGAATGCTTTTGGCACCTTTGTCAAAGATAAGGTGGCTTAGAGTGTCTGGAGCTGTTTCTTCATCTTCTAATCTGTTCCACTGACCTTTGAGTCTGTTTTTTTGCCAGTACCACAGTGTTTTTATCACAGTAACTTTATAGTATAATTTCAAGTCAGGGATTATGATTTTTCCTGTCTTGCCTTTGTTGCTCAGTGTATCAGTCAGGGTTTACTAGAGAAACAGATATAACACAAGATAGACAACTGTATAAGAAATTACAAGATTGTCTTACAGTGGTCAGCCACAAAGTTGAGGGAGGGAGCGTGCAGAGGGTGTCTGTGCGCCGGAGGTTAAAGGGGGTCCATCCTGAGGGCTGGAGCTTACTGCAGTGTCCTGTGGAAGTCCGTGTCAGAAGGCTGATGGGTCTACGATGGAACACTGAAGAGTCTACAACGCAGGCTGGAGAGTCTACGACGAAGGCTGGAGAGTCTACGACGCAGGCTGGAGAGTCTACGATGCAGGCTGGAGATTCTACGACGCAGGTTGGAGAATCTACGACGAAGGCTGGAAAGTCTATGACGAAGGCTGAAGAGTCCCAGGCAGAAGCTGAACAGTCTGTGCCAGAAGCCAGGAGACGACGTCTAAGCTGAAGGCGAAGACTGGAGCTCCTCCGAAGAAGCAGCCCCCAGTCCCTCCTGCTCTGTCTTTTATTGTATGCAGGCTACTCCCCTGGGAGTAGCAAACCATTTGAGTAGTACTCAAACCATCTGCCTGCCCTCCTCTTCCACAGGATAAGGATGTTACAAACCAAGGATGTTGCAAACTAGGGACCCTGGCCCCATGCTGAATCACTTAAACTTCTGACCTTCCCAAATGGGCACAGCGAACAACATCCTAGAATGGTAATTGCTTGTTCTCTACACCCCAGGATGTAGAGCCGCCGAGTTTCTTAAGCATCTAGACTTCTCAAGTTGACACAATGTACAAACCATAACACTCAGGATTGCCTTTACTATTCTAGGTCTCTTCTGGTTCCAGATGAATTTTAGGATTCTTTTCTCTAATTCTGTGAGATATGCTATTGGAATTTTGATTGAGATTGCATTGAATCTGTGTAACAGTTTTGGAAGTATGGCCATTTTCACTCTATTGGTTTTTCCTACCCAAGAGCATGGGACATCTCTTCATTTTCTAATATCCTCTTCAATCTCCTTTTTCAGAGTTCTGTAGTTTTCAATGTAGAGGTCTTTTACATCCTTTATTAGATTGATTCCTAGGTATTTCATTTTTTTGGATGTTATCATGAAAAGTATTGTTTCCCTGATTTCTCTCTCAGTGGGTTTGTTATTCATGTATAGAAAAGGTATTAATTTTTGAGTGTTGAGTTTGTAACCAGCTATATTACTGAATTAGCTTATTAAACCTAGAAGTCCTTTGGTGGAGTTTTTGTGGTTTTCTAAGTAGAGTATCATGTCATCTGCAAATAATGATAATCTAACTTCTTCTTTTCCTATCTTTATTCCTCTTATTTCTTTCTCTTGTCTAATTGCTCCATCTAAAGTTTCCAAGTCTGTATTGAATAAGACAATGGGCATCCTTGTCTTGTTCCTGATTTTAGAGAGGAAGCTTTCAGTTTTTGTCCATTTAGTATGATGTTGGCTGTTGGTTTTTGTAGATGGCTTTTATCAGATTGAAATAAAGACCATCTATTCCAATTTTCTGTAGGGTTTTTATCGTGCATGGATGCTGAACTTTGTCAAAAGCTTTGTCTGCATCTATTGAGATGATCATATGATTTTTGTCCTTGGCTCTGTTAATATGGTGTATTACATTCATGGATTTATGGATGTTGAACCATCCCTGCATCCCTGGGATGAATCTCACTTGATCATGGTGTACAACCTTCTTGATGTTTTGCTGCAGTCTGTTTGTCAGTATCTTATTGAGGATTTTTGCATCAATGTTCATTAGGGAGATTGACCTGTAATTCTCTTTCTTATTTGGGTCCTTCTCTGGTTTAGGTATCAGGGTAATGCTTGCTTCCAGGAATGAATTTGAAAATAGTGCTTCCCATTCCATTTCATTAAAAAGTTTGAGAGGTAGTGGTGTTAGGTCTTCTCTAAATTTCTTGTAGAGGTCAGCAGTGAATCTATCAGGGCTTTGGCTTTTCTTTGTTTATAGGTTTTTAATTACATCTTCAATTTCATTTATTGATACTGGGTTATTTAGGATTTTTATATTTTCTTGATTCAGCTTTGGTAATTCGTATGTATCTAGGAATCTGTCCATTTCTTCTGCATTTTCCATCTTATTAGAATACAAGTTTTCAAAGTAAGTATAGATGATTTTCCGAATTTCTGCAGCGTCTGTTGAGATTTCACCCTTTTCATTCCTAATTGTGTAGATTTGAGTCTTTTCTTTTCTTTCCTTTTTTTTTTTT
>RJWT010002643.1:0-39893 GCA_004365215.1 Cuniculus paca | reverse complement strand
GCCAATCTGTGCTAACAAAGAACTGGTACTTCCTGTATTTCTTGTCACTGTACATCAAAACAGATGAGCCTTTGGGGGCGTAGCCATACTGGGAGAGAAACAGACAGGTGAGAATGAGGCTGTGCATGGCAGGCTGTGGCCCAGAGCACACCACTTACTGATTAGATCTTGGTGATGTTTCCCACTCCCACTAAGGGCTCAAATTAGTGTTCAAAGCAGAAGGAACTCAAGGGACAGAGTTCAGATTCTCTGTCATAGGTATGGAGTTGGAGGCCCAGGGAAGAATAACATCTTGCTCAGTGAATAGTTTCCTTCATCTCTCATCTAACAGGAGACTGTCCTTATTTAAACTCTTTCTTTGGGGTTGGTAAGTCAGGGTAGAAACAAAGATAATTTCTACTGGAAGCCTGGCAAGAATGGAATCCAAGCCACCTAGAGCACCTAAACATCAGTCTGATCCCCTCTCATCTTTTCTGCTCAATGTTACATATCTTTATAAGAATATAATGGTGCTCAGAATCCAAAAACACCTTAATCCAGTCTGAATATATACTGGGCAACTGGTTTCCTCACAGAAAATGGGCCCTCCTAATTAACTGAAGCTAGCATGGCGCTACAATTTCATTCTTAGACCTACATGGACACAGATGATTGAGAGAAAAGGGCATAGGAGCAGTCTGGGTGGAAGGTAAAACAGATTCTGAATAAAAATTTATTGTAGATCATTTAGAGTTTTAAAAAAACAAGTCTTTACTCCAGCTTAAAAGGAATTCTGAAAATACAATCAAACAAGGTGCATATAGCCAAGCATGGTAGTGCACGCCTGTAATTCCAGCACTGACAGGTGAGGCAAGAGGATCACATGTTCAAGCCCAGTCTAAGCAACCCAGCGACAAAATGAAAAACAGGCTAGGGGTATAGGTCAATGCAAAGGACCTGCATTTGATGCCCAGTATCCCCAAAACAAAACAAGCCACACATTCCTGAGGTTTCTAGTACTTCATCTTCATATGGATATATTTTCAGAAGCGTTTCCAACTGATCTACACTTCAGCCCACTGACAGTGGCGGACATAGGACATTTCAAACACTATACACCTACCTGAGTACAAGGGCTTCCTTTCCCAAAGGACTCCTCTACCAACACACTTGTCACTCAGGTGCAGGGCCCCAGAGCACAGAAGCAGTGGTATGAAGAACTGCTTGCCTCGAACTCCAAGATCAACCGTCACCTTCTCCCCAGCCACCTCCAATAAGCTCAGGCTTTAGGAGACTCTGTCATAAAGACCTCAGGCTGGCAGACCCCAGGTAAATGAGATCAGCATGACAGGGAGATTTTCACAGCCAATGAGACAAAGATAATAGCCTCCTTTTCACTACTGCTTTTCACTTTTACCACTATATCCTATCATCTGAATAGCTGATGAGGTGGGAGAAAAAAGCCAGATTTAATTTTATACTCTGGGCAAAAGGTAATGATTTAGCTAACTTATTTTGTGGGCAACAGTTAAAATAACCAACTGTCAGCATTCTGTCTCCTCTTTAGCTCACCTTATGGGTATCAGCTGAAATGCTGGTCACGCCTTGTACCCGGAAATCGAAAGGTTTCTCCAATGGGTATCCTGCTTTCTCCATAAAGATGATGAGGAAACCCCCCAGACAAGCATCTACATGAAACGGTATTTTGTATTTGACCGCCAGCTAGTTTCAAAACACAAAAGACAAAACAGAATTTCATTTAACAGCCCTTAGTAAAAACTTGGCAGGACATGGGTGGAAACGCTGGCTATCACCACAAAGCTATTCTGTACTGTAGCTCCCATGTGTTACAAACTGGAGAAAATCCCTAAGAAAGTTTATCCTTCCATTGTATTTAGCCTTCAAAATAATCCATCTATATTGTGATATCTAGGGTTTTTTTTTGGTACCAGGGATAGAAATCACGACCGTGCGCTTGCCAGGCAGTTTATGCCACTGAGCGAAATCCCCGCCCTTGTGATATCTAGTTTATTTAAAGGTGCATGACCTCACATTCCCTACACCATCAAGCAAGAAGTGATCAGAGTTTTCACTCAGGCAGCCTGTGGTGGAGGGAAAGGTCCTGCGCGTCCCTGCAAAGGGTAGAGATGCCAGGAAGCCCCTGCAGATGACACATTCCTAAACGCACAGTACTTCCTGATCTAAACCTAAAAGTCAATACCATTTCAGAATACCTAGCTAAAAGACAAGCCTTGGGTTTAAATTATCCCTCTCCCAAAGCAGAAGCTAGTGACTGTCAAACGCTCTAAAGAGAGCTGCAGGGCTCACCCTAGGGCTGATGAGAGCTACTTATCACTGCTACGGTTAAACCTAAAATTCAAAACTGCTTCTACTTGCCACGCACCACACCATTCGATTCTATTTTGAGATCTCATTCTGTCTGCCACAGTGACCCAATTCTCTCATCACCTTGGCCACTTCTGGGATAGGATCTATCACACCATGAGGAAACTGTGGCGCAGAGCAGACGAGCATAGCAGTGTTCCTGGAGATGGCTCTTCTCATTGCCTAAGGATTTAAGTTCAAAGGAAAAAAATAAGAATCTAGTTCACAGTTACTGTCTTCTGCTGCCTGAGAGCAGTCAGAGCCACTACCTTAAGAGTTCTGGGTCCACTAGTGCCACCTTTATCACAGCAGCCTAGGAAAAGACTGCCTCCCACCAGTGGGCAGGACACAGACACCCCAGACAGGCCCATTTGTGAAAACTGAGAGCACAAAATAAGAACAATACAGCCACTGCGTGTGAAGGGGCAGTATTGAGCTACATGGCAAAGGAGCCAAATGTAGATCCCAGCCTACTAGCACTGAAACACTAAATGAATGGCTTAACCTCCTCTGTGAAATGCAACAATGTTAACAGGTTTGACAACCTAGATGGAATGTCTTAAGGTTCAAATGTGATTCTGGTAACACTCTAAAACTATGAAGTTCTGAAGAAATGTGAGGCATAAAAACAATTACTATGGTGACGACAATGGTATTAATTCAGGTCAATTAAAACCACAGGTGAGTCTTAGAGCAAGTTCATGAATGCTCATTTTATAAATAGTGAGGGAAAGAGATGATACTGAAAGTAAAAAACAGGTCTTTAACATTCCGAGTCAGGGGCTACATGATCTGGCTGCCACGTTCTATGAGAGTGGAGAGCACCCACGTGTGACCTGAAAGGGAGTCAGTATGATGCACATTCCGTCTCTCTGCCTTCAGAGGACCTACCCGTACATCCACCTCCATCATCTTGTTCAGAGGGACTCGAACGATCTTCATCCCAAAATAACTGGCTGCTTTGTCAAATGCAGCATGGGCACTTACAGGAGCCACTCTAGATGATAGGGAAGAGGAGAATAATGAACTCAGACCAAAAGTGGACTCAAGAAAGTATAAAGTTGGCAGCTAATCTAAACCTTCAGGAGTAAACTTCTGATTGTTTTTCCTCAAATTATTATATGTTTACATCATTTTATTTTCAAACTGTAAACAAAAAGAGGCCAGCTAAGTTCCTCTAGACACCTTCTCCCTGCTACTTAGGAAATCATTTTGGCAACAAGAACAAGAACTCAGAAGTAATTCAATACGGAGGGATCCAAAGCATAAATGAGGCCCGACAGTGTAAAGTCCAGGGACGGCAATGGGTCACAGCAGTAAAAGCTTCCTGACACAATACATATTCCAAGAGGAAGGTAGGGCTGCTTGTCAGGGCCATTATTGCAGCAGCCAGGCATCCGGTCAGTGGGCCCCTTGAACTCTGGAAGACCATGAGTCTGTGAGACTAAAATCCCTACTTCTACACACTTGGAAATAGTACTTCAAATAGTGTGGAAAGAGGAAACTGCCACAGGCACATACTTGCTTTCAGACTTCCCTCACTTATTCCACCCTTATCATTACTGTTTTTGGGTTTTTTGGTGGTTTTTTTTGTTTGTTTGTTTGTTTGTTTTTTGTTTTTTTTTTTTTGTACCAGGGATCAAACTCAGGACCTTTCACTTAGCAGGCAGGCTCACACCACTGAGCTAAATCCCCAGCCCTCTACACTGTTCTCCCCCACCCCAGCACTGGGGATCGAACTCACGACCTTGGGCTTGCCAGGCAGGCGCTTACACTACTGAGCTAAATCCCCGGCCCTGGTCTTTTTCAGATGGTCTCACTATGCCATTCAGGCTGGCCTTAAGCTCACTTTGTAGCTCAGGGTGGTCTTGAACTCACAATGATCCTCCTGTCTCAGCCTCCCAAGTGCTGGGATTACAGGCGTGCGCCACCAGGCCCGGCTACTCTGTTCTTTTTAAGAGAAAAAAAAATCTCCATAAAGTTCCAAGCACCAAACATTTACAAAGGAGGCAAGAATGGTAGAATGATTTCTTCTTATACACTAAAGTATGAGTCCTAGCCTGAGGCCATGAGCAACTTAAAAAAAAAAAAACACCTTAGTCACTGATCGCTATAGAAAAACACTAACACAAAAGGTATAGTATAAGCACACTATACACGAGATGGTCAACCAACCAAGAAAATTATGCCCATAGGTAGCAACAATCTCAAATCTCTAAAGAGATTTTTAAAATTTTCCCTCCTTGAAACAGGCCTCAGACTGAAATTTTCCCAGGAAACACTCCAATGCAGTATATGATATTTAAGAAACGCACTGAATTAAAGATGACTACAGTTTTCCTTAGGCTCCAGATAACTTATAACTGAAAAAGAAAAATCACAAGCCAGGCGTCATGGTGCACACCTGTACTCCCAGCAGTCAGGAGGCTGTGGCAGAACTGCCTCAAGTTCAAGGCCACACTGGGCTACACAGTGAGTTCAAGGCCAGTCATACTACAAAGCAAGACCTTGTCTCAAAAAACCAAACAAGAAAAAGGGAAAGAAAAAAAAAATCACAGACTATAAAGACATAGTCCTCTAACTCTGTCACTTTTGGAAAGAAAATTTCATTCCTGCTTGTAGTTTACACCACATATAAACTTGCAGGACTGGAAATGAACTGTGAGGATAATCCATTTAGAATTCTGCCCAAGTAAAAGGTTAAGAAGGGTAGAAGGACAAGGGTAGGGGGAAAGAGAACGGCAACTGCTGAGGAAGAGAAGCAAGGAAACATTATTAGGCCCAATTCCACATACAGTACCCCAAATGGACAATCTCAAAGCGAGAAACAGTCATACACACATTTCTGGAGTTTTGATCCCCTTCTCTAATGCCAGGTCCCGATAAGCTTTGCAGGCCATGAGTATGCTTTCTGTCCCGCCTGAGGTCATCTAAAATAACGAAGAGATGCCATTTATAGTGGCAAGTTAGGGATAGATGTCAGCATGTACTGTCTACACTGATCTTGACAATGTTTGAAACTGAGAGAATGAGGACTTGGATGTATGCTGCAGGACAGATACTACATTGTCTTCCAGAAGGAAAACGTGGATTTGTTGCTAAGCCCAGTCTTAGTTCAGAAGAATAACGAAAACTAAAGAAGAATGAACAGGGCATCAACACTGTCTGGACAAATGCGCATTTACTCAGACCCAATCTGTTGATAATCCATGTGTACTTCTGTACTTATCAATTTTCAGTTAGGATATGGCATTTTATACCACTCAAAAGTAGCATACTTACTGACTTTTCAGTGCCAGGGCATGCTGAGCTGCTGAGCTACATATCCAGTCTGGAACAGATTTTGTTTTGAAAGTTCAATGCATGTCAAAGAATGTGAAATTGTGAAGTTAGGACTCTAGTAAATTGTGTAAAAACATTAGACTAGAGGGAGACATTCAGATTTTCCAAAGTGAACTTGTGACGAGTTTGAAAACCAGAAAAAAGAAGGTTCTACTTAGAAGTTGGTTACCTTACGTATCTGTAAGCAAAACAAAAATCTGTATTTTTTAAATGAAGCATGTTTTTCTAAAGGTAGGCCTAGCCTTACACAAATTTCTAATAGACCAATTTCTTTGCCATAGTTCAAACGAAGACACAGAAGTCTTTTGTCATCCTATATTCCTCCCTAGATGATACTCACAGAAGTGGAGGCTGATCTGTTTGCGACAATATTCCTAGCATTTAGCTTAGTAGCTGTCAACTTAAGAGACCCTCAATCAACATTTCCTGCTGTCACTTGATCAGTAAACCATGACCAACACAAGCTGTCATAGCCATCTGACTATATTTTGGTAATATCTGAGAATGAGTTAATACCAAAGCAAGCAAAAGGCTATCAACACTGAGTTAATAGGGCAACCTTTTAAATTTACCATTTTCAAAGATTCAAATATTAGGTTTTTCTCTTCAAAGGTGAGAAAAAGAAATACCCAAGCAATACTTCAATGTCACCTATTAATATCTGGTGATAAAAAGTAAAACATTTTATGTTCTGGTATTTAGTGAAATATAAATTAAGATGCAATGAGAGACAGTGGTTATTAAACATCCCTCACATCCAAGTATCACTGGTTACAGAACCACAGTGGTCAGGAGTTACATGGAAGATTACTCAGAAAAGTTAAGTTTCGACTCAGGAAGTTGTCATGAAACACATGACCTTCATCCACAAAATAACCTGTTTGTAGGTATCTGCATTTCTAAGTTGGGAAAGACAAAGTGCTTACAGTGGAGATCAGCTCTACAAATCACCATGGCCTGTGGTCTAGCATGAAACCTCTGAATGTCACATGAGAAAATGAGTCAGCTGTGAAGAAAGCCCCGAAGGAAACCACAAAGCTGTCTCCAGCTCAGCAATCTCCTACTAAGGTCTGGGAATGCCCTAAGCAAAAGTATTTCCAAAGCCCTGGTCACTCGCTTCATGTACCATATTCCCTACTTTCAGGTCAGTAACTAATCAAATCAACATCATTATTTTTATATTGGGCAAATACCACTGTACTTTTGACTATATAAGCAGGAATACCTAAATTTTACTGAGAATTTTAAATTTTGATGCCTAAACTCTGTGTTTAAAAATGCTGTAACTCTTCCACTTCTCCCCACCCCTTATACCCAAAGAAAAACAGAAATTGTGAAGAAAATGGCATCTTCAGTTAACTACTTGTCATGTTACTTGAGTTTTTCCAACATATATATGAACTCTCAAACACACGTATTTCAGCAAGTAAGAAATTTTCTTTCAGATCTTTTTGTACCTGCTGGCATTTGCACAAACCAAGAATGCTTCACATGAGAATTAGTTTCTTTCAGTACATTGTTGCCTCTCCTCCACTGGAACTGAGGCAAATGAAATTAATCATAGGAAAGACAGTTTAAGGTTGAAAAACAAAGGATGAGAAATGCTTAATAAGACGCTTTGTCAGGAATAGTCTAGTCTTCTCGCATTCTACCTCTGAATGCTGAACTCTGCCTTTACCAAAAACAGCTTCAGAAAGATAGAAATTGAAAGAGATCCTAGAGGAGGAGAAATGGAGAGAAAGAGACGGGAAAAACAAGCAAGAGTCAAATAATACCACAGCTAATTAGTTCTCTTATTGAAGTCTAAATATTGAAAGAGACTAGCAATCAGACTCTAACCTTTCCTGATCCCTGCCACAGTGATCAAGAAAGTCATAATGGCAGAGATATGAGTGAATTACGGCAACTCAAAAACCACTAGAGTTGGGTTTCCATATTAAGATGGAAGACAGAAACTCCTTTAAAGAGTTCCTTTCCCTTAATAGCTGAGAGAATGAATAAAAACTAAACAAACAGAAAGACACAAAACCTGTACTAACAACCACCAAATAAAAAAGTTAATCTAATGCAATAACCTTCCAATACTGGAATCAAGAAAAGGAAAGAGAAGGGGGGGCAAGGGAGGTGAAGAGAGGATAAGGGGGCAAAGAGGGAAGGGAACAGTACGACAAGAAGGCAGAGGGGAAGAAGGTAGGGGGAGAGACAGAAGGAGAGATAAAGGAAGGGAGAGAGGGGTGAGCAAGCCAGGCTCAGTGGTACAAACCTGTACTCTCAGCTACTTGGAAGGCTGAGGCATAAGGATTTCAAGTTCAAGGAGAGCCTAGGCAACTTAGCAAGATCATGTCTCAATAAATACGAAGGAAGAAAG
Source organism: Cuniculus paca (assembly GCA_004365215.1). Taxonomy (NCBI): domain Eukaryota; kingdom Metazoa; phylum Chordata; class Mammalia; order Rodentia; family Cuniculidae; genus Cuniculus; species Cuniculus paca. Next base: position 31,819 of record RJWT010002643.1, on the reverse strand, counting down.
GGAAGGAGGAAAGAAGAAAGGGAGGGAACAAGCTGCGAATGTAGCTCAGTGGTACAGTAGCTGCTTAGCATGCACAAAACCCTGAATTCAATCCCTAATACTGAAGGGAAATGAAAGAAGGAAAGAGGGGAGGGACAGAGGGAAATAAGAAAGAGAGAGGAGAGAGAGAGGGGAGAGAGAGAAAGAGGGAGAGGGAGAGGGAGAGAAAGAATGAGCAAGTATGCAAAAAAAAAAGAAAGAAAGAAAAGAAAGGAGAAAAAAGAAAAACACAGTAATGCACATAAGCAGCAGAAGCACAGTAAAACAGTTCCTAACTGACTGGAAAACAGGGAATCAGAAAAATCCTGAGAAATCTCATTAACAGGCCCCAAAAGTCTTCAGAAAAGCACACAGAAAAAAGAGAAGATCTTCTTTCTCTTTTGATTGGTGAGTGGAGGACATGGTTGCTAAGGAAAATCAGCAAAATGGGAAGACAGTACATCAGACCTGCTTGTGAGTAAAAACTTCAGGAATACAGGATGAATCCAAGTTCGAAATGTATAGCTCTATTTTAATTGGGCAGAGAGAAAACTTTAACCTCAGAAGAACAGACTCAGAAATTCTAACAGACAGAATAAAGCTTTAGCTACATCCTGCCTGTAATCAAACAGTGGCAGACGAGCAGTCACTCACTATGTGTCAGAACAAATAAACCGTTCAGAGAGAGGCACCCCAGGATGAGTGAAGATAAAGAAAACAGTAACTGTGCAACAAAACCTAAAGAGTGGGAAAGAGGGTATGTGCAATATTCAAAACAAAAGCCCAATTGAGAAGAAAACAACCTAAAGAACAGAAGACAATCCTCAAAACTGTTTTTCCGTTCTAGAAAACAGTAAGATTTTTCAAGGAAACAATTCAAACACTGAACAACGAAGCAACAGAATAAGACTCAGACCTAAAAATACAAAGTAGCAAACGGCACCAAAGTAGAACTAATAAATACACCAGGAACAGCAAGGAACAAAATACTGACTTAAAGAATAAAAATACTGACTTAAAGAAAAAAAGTAAGTTTTTAAATCATACTCAATCTAGATCTTTCTACAACAGTCATATAATTACTTGCAGTACTGGAGACTGATCCCAGAAAGCACTGAGGTACATCCCCAGACACTTCGGAGACAAGTTCTCATTAAGTTCCCCAAACTGACCTCAAATTTGAGATCCTTCTGCTGGGATTGGAGACAGGCGTCAGCCACCTCACCCAGCCTTTATTTTTTTGTATATAAAAACTGAGGCTTGAATCCAGAGCCTTGTCCATGCTAGGGAAACACCCTACCAGTAAGCTACAACCCCAACCTGTAATATAGAAACCCTGCCATTTTAAGCTTAAAAAGTAAGATTATTAGATGCTATTTGCATATACTTACACATCCACAAGACTCTGGTCCTCCATTGAACAAGGAACAAGCCATCCTCACAATCTCTGCCTCTAATTTACGTAGCCCTGGGAAAATATCTGGATGCAGTGGGTTACTCCACGCAAAAGTTCCATAAGCCTGTGAAGAAATAAGAGAGGATGTGAGATAAGACCACTGCTACAGTGCACAGCACAAAGACTCAGGCAGTAAATGCAAGTTTCAAGGTACTGGGCCCAAAGCCCAAAAGCTAGAAAGGCTAATATATGTTCTTCACCTTAAAGAAAATCGAAATACAGTGGATGAGACAGACATGCAGATAAATTATTTTACAATGTGATAAGGGAAGAAGTATAAATACAGCTAAAAGCAGACACCAACAGATCTTACTGAAGTCACAGCTTTGTTTACTGCTTTTAGTTGTGTACATCAAATAACTCTCTGAGGCTCAGTTCCCTCACATTCAAAGAGGGGTAATGGTGCAACCTACCTTACAGAATTCTAGAAGTAAACAACATACTGCATTCAAAACACTGATTAAAGTGCCCGGCACAAAGCTGCTACTGTTACTGAGGGCAAGACTAGATTTCTGTGCACAGCACTAGAGACCCCAAGGAAGGCAGAACACAAGGTGCTGACTGCTCTTGGAAGGGTCTGTAAAGTGGAACCTTGAGATGAACAGGAATTCACCACAGGGAACAGGAGAAATGAAGAGAGGGAGGCAACAAGAGTGAATGTGACATTTAGTAAAGAAAGACAGGAGCTAAGCGTGCTCGTGGGATGGTAACAGGACAGGTTAAACAAGCGGGAGCTGACTTGTGAGAGGACTTGCATTCCCTGCCGCCCCACAGTTTGTGCTTTACGCAGGAAACAAGGAACTGTAAGAGACTTCAAACACAGAAGTCACTTATAGCACTAAATAAGGTGTGTATAGTTTCATAATCAACTATCAAACACAAAGGCTTTAGAGATCATCAGTCCAACCCCAATTTTACATGACGAACTGGGCTTCAAAAATGAATTTGTTTAGGGCTGGGGTCATCAAAGTGGTAAAGCATTTGCCTAGCATGTGCAATACACTGGGTTCAATCCTCAGCATCACACTCTCTCTCTCTCTCTCTCACACACACACACACACACACACACACACACAATTCCATTTGATCAAAAATGGAGAAAGCCATAGACCATTCTAAAGTCAACACAGACTGAGAATGATCTCTTAGGTCATGTGATCTGAGGAAATTATTACTGTATCTTGTCTCTTACCAACAGAATTGGTCCATTAAAAATCTTAAATGTTATGGTAACCATTTTGGAACTGCTATTATCTTGTTTTGTTTTGAAGTCCTGTATTGCATTCATTTTTTTTTTTAACGGATTCTATTCTGTTCTGTTTTGCTTGATTCCACTATGTCTGAAGGTATGGGCAGCTATTCTGAAGACAACAAGAGGCATTATGGTAATCATGGTTGGTTTCCTATTATCTTGTTTTGAAATCCTGTGTCGCACTGTTTTGCTCTGATTGGCTTTATTCTATTTTATTTTGCTTGGTTTTATTCTCTTTAAAATAGAAGTTACAAATAAACAAAATCCTCAAATGACAGACTACATTTCCTAGTAATATGCCTTCTCCATGAGGCCTCTGTAAAGACTACAAGAGTAACATTTGACTGAAAATGTCTCCAACAAGATTATACTTATATGTTCATGTTAGGATGAAGACAGTTTTTTTTGTCGTTTTTTTTTTTTTTTTTTTTTGGCACTGGGGATCGAACTCACAACCTTGCACTTGCCAGGCAGGCACTTAGACCTCTGAGCTAAATCCCCAGCCCTTGTCTTTTTGAGACAGGGTCTCACTATGCCATTCAGGCTGGCCTTGAGCTCACTTTGTAGCCCAGGCTGGTCTCGAACTCACAACAATCCTCCAGTCTCAGCCTCCCAAGTGCTGGGATTGCAGGCATGTGCCACCAGGCCCAGCCGAAGAGAGCCTTTCTGAAGCTCTATGGTTTTATTCAACAATAAGCTCTCCTTAAGTAAGCTGTTTTGATGACAAGAGGAAGGAGAAGTGAGGTGAAGTACACTGGGAAAGCGCCTGCATGCATCCCTCAAGCCCTGGCATTCACCTGCACAAGTAGCTCCGTGAGCTTCTCCTCCCCACTGTACACAGCTCCTGAGGCCTTCCCTTCTTGCCAGACGCCATCTGCAGAGAAAGTCAAGGACACTCAGTTATCAGGGAAGACAACTACATTCTAATATGGAGGAGATACAAAGAAATCTCTCTGGGAACAAAAGAAGCAAAGCTGAATGGAAGACCAATGTAGTTCTTATATTAAATCAAGAATGAATCTCAATAAAAATCTACTGCCACAAAATAAAAGACTGTCAATTAGTGTCAACAACAGTGTGAAAAGATACTAACCGCACAGAGGTGCAACAAAATTCAGTAATAATGATGTCCATATCCTCAGCAGTCTTCTCCCAGCAGAAAAACTATCCTTTGCCTTTACTTACTTTCTATTCTCTGTATGGCTTTAAAGTGACCTTTTCCTTCTTTGCCTTTCCATTCACTCACAGGAAGTGTGGGACAACTGTGAGCAGAGTTGACAGAAAAGATCAAGAGGATAGTGTGGAATTTCAGTACACTATCATCACAGCTGGAGCCACAGCACAAGCCACGATGCAGAATGAGCCACACATACCCCAGTCTCAGGGGCCTACCTTCTTCGAAGCCTGGAACGCCACACAGAAGTAGCTCCCAGTGACCAGTAGGATATGTGGCAGCATTCAAGATCAGATGCACAGTCAACCCTGAGATAAAGCTGAGAAAGGCTACTGACCAGAACACAGGGTCAGACTTTCCACATCTCATCTCCAGTGTTCCTACAGAGATATTCTACATTATACCAAAAAATCTGTTTACGTGAGTGTCTTCGGTCTTTTTGCTACGACATGGTTATGCCCTATTGAAATTAGGCAGTGAAAAAGCTATCACAGAAACATAGGAACTGAAAATGCAAATATGGTAGTCATAGGCCCTAAAGCAAAAATGTTCTTCAGTTTAGCAAGACACCACAAGACTGAGTAGCAGATACACAGATATCCCCCCACCTCACAGCCACCTGCAGCAAAAGCCATCTCCAGCTTGCCACCAGTTTGATTTCCACTCTTTCTTCAACATGTATTAGTTAGAAATTTTATTGTTGAAATGTAATGTGGTATCTATCCTGAACTGGGTATTAGAATAGAAAACAAGAGTAGGAGAGGAGTGAAGGGTACACAGAAAATCCCTATAGCACCCTTGCTACTTTTCTATAAATCTAAAATTATGCCAAACTAAAAAGCTGATTTTTAAAAAGTATTTCCTATATGATTTTAATCTAAAAATTTGGCTGTAATAGTTAACATTTATTGAATATTAGGTACTATCCAATGTATGCCAGGTACTACATAACATTTCCACGTATGATTTCAACTGATTTGTGTGTGTGTGTGTGGTGTTGGGGATGGAACCCAGGGGCTCATGCATACAAGGCAAGAACTCTACCACTGAGCCATATTCCCAGTCCCCCCAATGATTTCATTTAATCCTTTTAGTCATCCTTTTAGGGAAGCAAAGACTGCAGAGATAGAGAAAATGGGGCATACAGAAGGTAAATAACTCTTTTTAAGCAGTAAAACAAGGATGTGAAACCAAGCTAACTCCATGGGTTAACATTAGGCTATCTGGTGTTTATATCTTTCCCATAGGTGCTCACACATTTGTCTGTATATGCTCACACAAAACACTGCCAACATTCTGAAATACAAGATGGGCATGGTGCTACACGCCTATAATCCCAACACTCGGAGGCTGAGGCAGGAGGATCACAAGGCCAGCCTGGACTACATAATGAGACCCTGTCTCAAAAAAAACCATTCTGAAATAGATACAGATATCTATAGTATATCTCTAGATAGAGACCTAAACAGATCTATCCATCTATATCTACCTAGAAATGTATCATCTGTGTTCTTCTTTTGATACTGGCATAATAGTAACTTTTTTGACAGAGATTTCAAATTTCATATACCTGTATTTCATTTCTATTTAGATTATTTTTACAAATACAAATGTATCTATTTTATTCATGTTTACAAAAGGAAATGCAACCAAGTTCCACTGTCTCTGAAATTTGGTTGCTTTATGAATGAATGATGAGCCAGGCGTGCTGGTGCACACCTCTAATTCTAGCACTCAGTAAGCTGAGGCAGGATGATCACAAGTTCAAGACCAACCTAGGCTACATAGTGAGTTCAAGGCCAGTCTGAACTACATAGTGAGACCCTGTTTGAAATAAATGAGTAAATGAATGACTGACTGAATGAATGATGAATCTAAATTTTTCAAATATGAAATTCAGTCCTTGAAACAGGGAGTGGGCCCTCCTGAACATACAGGAACCAAAGATGAGTTACTAACCTAAGAAAGTATTAAAGGATGACAAAAGCAACCACACTGAGGAGCAGGCGCATGCCTGCCCCGAATGCCGTACCTATGGAGCTGTACTCCTTGAGTCTCTCCAGGACTGCCGTTGTGCTCAGACCCTGGGCTGGCAGAGCTCTCACGTACTCTTTGTCCACTTTCAGGTACTGCAAGTGCTTCCTAAGGTCTTCTTGGATCTTTGAAAACTTGCTCTGAATCTACAAGCGTAAGAAAAAAGGTAAAAGGATACAATTTAAAAAGCAGAGAAGCCAGTTATAACATCTGAACATCTGCCCAACACTAGGCATTACACACAGGCTACTGAACTGGGACAGTATTTTTTTTTTTTTTTGTCTTTTTGAGACAGGGTCTTGTTACACAGTTCAGGCTGGCCATGCACTCACTTTGTTGCCTAGGCTGGTCTCAAACTCGCAATGACCCTCCAGCCTCAGCCTCCCAAGTGCTGGGATTACAGGCGTGTGCCACCACGCCTGGCAGTATTTCTTAAAGAGATGTGATACTCTGACTGTTTAGCCAGCATGTGCAACAACTGCTGAGAATTTTAAAAAGCCAACTTTTAGGGGCTGGCAATGTAGCTCAGTGGTACAGTGCTTGCCTAAGAAGCACAAGGCCCTAGATTTGATCTCAAGCAGGGCAACAAAAAAAAGTCAACTTCCTAACGGTCAAAGATGACCCGATTTTCCTCATACTCCTTTGCTCTGCCATGTTGAAATAGCATGACTTTACTCGGTCTGCACTTGAAGTCAGCACTAATCTGAAATCCGTATCTGGACCTCATTCCAGCCTTGGCAACAGCTACAGGGTACACATGAAAGCAACAAAGGCAGAACCATGAAGCCAGCCACAATGCAGTAAAGGGGATCGTGGTCATTATGTAAGTGATAAGGAACTCTGACCGATCCGCACAGTGCACACCTGGAATCTGTAAGTTCCTGCTTACAAACACATAACATTAAGAGCTGCCAAAATGACGTTAATTCTCCTTAAGCTGCTGTCAACAGTTTGTACGGTCTGAGTCTGAAATGCTAGGAGGAATTAAGGTCCTTTCTGCTACTTGTAATTTACCACCTATGGCTATTTCTTTCATCCTTAGAACCACAACTTGGGGGCCATTTGCTTTCATTCATTCACTCACTCGGTTAGCAAATATGTGCTGAACAACTACTGGCCAGGGACACACAGTGAATAAAACAAACTGAGGCAGTGGGCACACAGTGGGAAAACCTACTGACCTCATGAAACTTATTTTTCTCAAGAGAGACAGAAAACAAAAGTCAGGCAAGGAAAAGTTGAGAGTAGCGGGGGAGAAATCAGTGGAGCAGAGTAAGGAGGGAGGGCAGGACAGCAGGAGTTATTACTTACAATAAGAGACTCTTGGGTGTAAATTTGAGGACAAAGGCTACATGAGAAAAAGCTTCATTGACTTCAACAATGCATTTGTTAAAATTCGATGCCCAAGATCTCACTCTAAACTCTTTCTGTTTTCTCAGCCCTAGTCCTGTTTGATTAAAATCTAAGAGGGTCTCAAGTGTGCCCCCGACCACAGAGAAACCTCAGGGAAAGCTACTCTTTGGAAGCAAGTCCGCAACAGCCTACCGTGCCAGTACCAGCAGGCAGCAGAGCCCACGTTATTTGGCAACATGGAAACAAGCTATAAAGTGGAGATGTTTGTAAAGTTGTAAACAAAAAATTACACCACACCCAAGGCAACCATGTAAACTGGAGCAAATTATGAGTATTTCCATGCATAGACTATACTGTTGTTAAAAAAGGAAACACCAAAAAAATTCACAATGAAAGGAATATTAGAAAGCCTGGCAAGTACCTTCTCACCCCCAATTCCTACCTTACAGCCTCTATCACATTACTCATTTTAAATTTCTTCGAAGCATGTATTTTGAAATGAAATTCTTATGTATTTGTTTGTTTTCTGTCATTTCTACTAAAATACTGCTTAACTTCCACAACAAGCAGGACTTGGTGTTATTTATCACTTATCCTCAGCACGCAGAAAAGTGCCTGACACTGAGTACTCAATAAATGTGGTAATAAGTGAACAACTGAGAGAACTTTTGTCTCTAAGCCTCAGAATTCACTTTTGAAAAAAAAAAAAATCTCTAACATCTTCCAATTCTGTTACAAGTTTACAAATGGGTTCTAGAACTCTAGCATTTATTTGTCTCAAAATCTTGAAATGGAAGGACGAAGTAAGAGGGATAAGAACAGAAAACAGGCAAGTGACGCGAAAGGGAAACCCAACTGTCTATATCGCTAGTCTGCCTGCCAAGGTATGGCTTCTTCCCTCATCCCCAGACACCTAAGGCCAAAAGTGAAAGAAAACTTGAAGTCGAGTTAAGCTGGAAGAGAATCAAAGGAAAGCCAAGGGGCAGGACAGGGTGCTGGGGAAGATGACAGCATCAAGGCCTCATCTGGCTTTCTTACGGCTTGCTCGGGACCAGCCCTGTTTATCTTTGCTGCCTGCAATAAAGACTATGAGAAGGTCACAGGGGACAGCTTATCTGGGGTTGGTGAGAGCTAAGAGGAAACAGTGAAGACAGCAAACAGATGCAAAGAACAAGAGAACAGTTTTGTTATCTCTTTAAATTTCTAACCTGGGATCAGCAAACTACAGAGAGGGCCAAACCCAGTCTGTGTTTTTTAGGAATAAAGTTTCCCTGGAATACGATCAGGCTGATTTCTTACAACCTGTCCCCTTCTTGCTGTAACAAGAAGTATGGCCTGCACAGCCTAAAATGCATCCTGTCTACCCTTTTACAGAAAGTTGGCTAATCCAGTTTAACCCCAGAAAAATAGTTAAATTTAGCATAGCCAAATACTGTTCTAAAGAATGGTAACACTTCAGTCAAGTTTTCTAATTTCAAATTACTCCACTTTAACAGATCTCTCCTCACATGTTGAAGAAATGGTTAATTCAAGGCTTCTCCAACCTTAGCTCTTTTAACATCTTAAGCAGATAAATCTCTGCCGTAAGGCTGTCCTGTGTATGGTACGATGTTTCAGACACCCCAGCCTCTACCCATTAGATGTCAGCAGTACTGCACTGGGGTCACAGCAACCCAGACTGTCTCCAAACACTGCTACATGTCCCCTGGAAGTGTAAGACAAGATCAGCCTCTCCTTTTCAAACAGCAAGTTTAGCAAATAGGAAGAAAGAGTTATAAAGAGGGGAAGAAAGACCTACATAGCAACCACTCACCTTGGTACCAATAAAGGGCATCTTCCTTATGAGCTTAAAAAACTTCTTTTTAAACCTTGACCATAAGCCTACAAGAAACAAAGGTTCTATTACTCAAATGTATTTTCATGGATGTGACTCGCTTGCTAGCCAACAGATTATGCACTGTATCTTATAACTTCACTTCACATTGCAAAGACTGACTTAGCTTACTTTTTAAAAAAACCTCTTAATTTTCTGAATAAGTAATATATTTACACAGTCCAGAATTTATTTTAAAAATACTCACGCACAGTAACCTCTTTCTTTATCTCATGGGCCTTAACCTGCCCCTAGGTAAAACACACCTAGTTTCCAGCATATTCTTCCAGAGTCTTTCATATTCTTTATGTATACACAAGTAACAATAAAGATATATTCTTATTTCTCTTCATTTTGATACAAAACACAGTCTAGCTCTGTATTAGACCTTGTTTTTCTACTTAGAAATACTACCGTAAAAGATCAGTGTTTTCCCTTTCATTTTATTAGCTACAGATTATTTCATTATTTAGAAGTACCACAATCAAAGAACCCCTTACTGATAAATTACAGGTTGTCTGTAATATTTGTTATTGTAATCTATGCTAAAAACTTCATTACATACATCATACTGTATTCACACAAGTATATCTATAAACAAATGTACAGTAGCAGAACTGCTGCATCAAATGATACATGTATTCCAGAAACCTTTTCATGATTTTCCAGATGCTTTTCATCCTTATCTCTAAAGAAATGAACCACCCATAGCTTTTTTCAGGATCTATGCTCTCATCTCTCATCAAAAACAGATTGTCTTAGTTACTTTTCTCTCGCTGCTGAGACAAAATACCCAATACCCAAAGTTAGAGGAAAAGTTCAGTTAGCTCAGTTTGGGAGGTTTCAGTGCATAATCAGCAGGCTCCAAGGCAGGGTGGCACAATAGAAGCAGAACAGTTCATGGTGGGCAGAAGGTAGCAAAGCAAGCAAGGGATGACCACAGTGCTTTCTATGTCTTATATTTTATGCAAGCTACTTCAGGCAGTTAACACTCACATTCTTAATCCAAATGCCCTTGATCCTAGCATTGCACCATGAATCAATTCCAGTGTCACACACTCTAGATCCAGCCACCTCTGAAAAAGTCCCACCTAAGACCACATGAGGCTTTGAGGGAACGTCGAGACACAAGCTATAACGGAAATCCTAGCAACATTTTCTGGACCTAAAAAGAACCTGAAAATCATGGACACCAAAATTCATTCTGTCAGGCAGTATAAGGACAGAGAATTATGTTGGACAGGAATCAATTATAATAATTATAAATGCAATTACAATAAATGCACAAAAAAAATAAAAGTACAAGCAAAATTTGTGTAATATAAATAAGTAGTTTATATTTTAGGTAAGTATAAATAAAATTTATAATGATAAGCTATAAATACATGGTATCTAACTATACTATTTAGTGCACTCACATTGACTAAATCTCAACTGACTGACAACAGTATTTTGAGATTGGTTTAGAAGGCTTTATATACCACCTGAGTAACAAAAAGGCAACTGACAATCAAGGGAAACTTGCTCAAGGCCACAGATCAGATCAGTGAAGCCAGATACAACTGAAGTCTTCCATTTTTAGTCCACGACTATGTTGCTTCAAATGCGCAGTAGGAATGTTGTTATCCCACAGAGTTTCTAAGACTCTAGACCCAGCTTTCACCCCAGGCATGAACAGAGTACGAACCTACACTGTGTTCCTAAGGCAATCTGGGTATTCCATTTTCCCTCTCCACTCCACGACCATGGGAATTTAAAAAATGAATTTGTTCAGCTAACAGAAATGCCTACATAAAAATCAATAATGATTATCTCCTTGCAATTTATAAATTCTGTTTGTGACTAGCAGGGTCAGGTTACTCCCATGCTCATTTGATTATGGGGAAATGGGGTGCTTAAGGGTGCTGCTCAAGAGGCCCTGTGAGAAACGGAGAGCTGATTATTTCACTTCACGTAAAGCTTAAGTAAGGAATTAAATAGCTAACATTAATATTCATCATGACAAATAAATACAAATTTCAATACAGATTTCTGTTGAACAATGATTAAATTCAACACTGAAGCATTAAGGCATAAGCTTTGAGTTGGTAATCACAGAGTGGAGTTCAGGAAGGATAGTACCTGGGGAAGCTACTAACTTCTGCCCAGGATCTTGCTGTTCCCAGTTCTTAGGTACTCTCTACTCCTTGTTCCAGAATTACTTAACCCTCTAATTTAATGTGAGTCCAGATTTTAGGCACTTATGCAGTATACTAAAAGTAACTTGATCATTCAGCAGTTTATAGCATATTCCTACATGAACAAGGAACTGATAAAATAGCAAACCTATCAAAATTATCCCTTATCTTTGGAGGAAAGACATAATCTGCATCTGAAATTCAGTTTGGAAATTACAAAATAAAAACTGCGTTTTCTGTGTCAACTATACTAAACTGTCAAATTCAACAATTTTAGGCCGCTAAAATGTAGTTTCTATGGTTCAATCTGATTTAGATTAGACCTAGATATAGATGCCTTTGGAAGCAAAATTTTAATTTCTTTCTTATGCTTTATCTATATTGTCTAAATTTCCTATGGGAAACACGCACTGATTTTTGCAATGAAATATATACTACTAAAATGGCTTGGAGTTCAACCACAAAGATCTTTAATATTTTGCTACTAATATTTTCTCATGGAATGCTCAGAGCCAGCATATCCCTTTTTGAACAAGAGAGGCAGGTCAAGTACATATCAGGACCCAAGATGGCAGTGCATCTGCTATCAGCTAAGCAAAATGCGTGGTCCAGTAAAATGCAGAACTGAAATTAAGTACCTAACCAGAAAATTGCAAAGTATGTGAGGTAATGCATATGTTAACTAGCTCAATTTAGCCATTCCGTGTTGCCCACATATTCCAAAACAGCAAGTTATACATAATATATGCAATTTTTACTTGTCAACTAAAATTAGTTTTCTTTAAAGGAATTAAATACCTAACATTAATATTCATCATGGCAAATAAATACAAATTTCAAGATCTCTAGGTTTAATCTGGTTTCATAAATGCAGTACTTTTAAAAGAAATGTACACTGTTTCCATTTCCATAGTGAAGTGTCCATCACCCTCTATCAGCACTCCTCCTGTGGCCAACAGGAAGCCGGTCATTTTTTTCAGACAGGATCTTCCTAAGTCACTAAGTTGCCCGGATGAGGCTCAAATTTATGATTCTCTTGCCTCAGGCTACTGCTATGCTGCTACTCCCTGGGGTTCTCTGGACAGGGCGAAGTGATGGGCTCTCCGCTCAATGAATGGCATACTTCTTGGAAAAGCAGCGTGATAAGTAGATGACACATGTTGCAACTACATCCAAAACACTAAACAGATACAGCGAAAAGGTCAATCCAGTCTGTTAAAGTTTATGAAAACTGAGGACAGGGTTTGTAAAGCTGTCGTGAACAGTTATGTCTCTTTCCCACTTTAATTAAAAAGCTGTAAAGCAGTGGAACTTCTTTTTTTTCTGAGACAGGGTCTCATGTGTAGTTCAGCGTGGCCTTAAAACTCACTATGCAGCCCAGGATGCCCCTGAGTGCAGGGATTACAGGTGTGTACCACTACAGCCAGGCTGGAACTAGTTTCTTACTTGTTGTTTCTTGTAATATTTATTACTCTGCATTGGCTGTCCATAAAAATAAACAGAAACAATCTGGCTTTTAAATGGATTTTCTTGAGGGAAGGGAAAGAAAGCAAAAAAGACAGAGATAAAGAAAAAGAGCCCTTTAAAAAGATGTTATCAGGGCTGATGATATAGCTCAGCAGCATAAGCGCCTGCCTGGCAAGCTCAACATTGTAAGTTTGATCCCCAGTACCCAAAAAAAAAAAAAAAGACGTTACCAGGGAAACCAGCAAAGCACTGCAGAAATTCAAGCAAATGGGAAATGACTAGATTCTCCACAATGTGAATGGTTCTTCATACCAAGGAAAGTTAACTCAGACACTCTAGTGAGAGTGGGGAAAGGGCACAGAATTAAGGTAACATCTATCATCACAACTACTGTTTGGATTTAGGTGTAATGAAACATACCAAGCATAGCCTGCAGGGAAAAAAATAACTCAGAGGAAGGTCACATGCAGTCAGGTTTCCAGGTGGAAGGGAAATGGGTGGATAGGATAGAAAGAGTGGAGGATTTATAAGCAGATCACTGAGATTTACCTTCTGCATCACCTTAGAAGTTCCACTCCAAAAAGAAAGTCCTTAGACTACTTGTGTAGGTATCCCCAGAGCCTGGCACAGTGCCTGGCCCTAAACAGGCACTCACATGGGAGCTGATGAGTGCTGTTCCAATTTCACCTAATCTTTACTGAAAGGGATGGTTCAAAATGAAAGCAATACATTTCTGTTCTAGAGAGAAACTGGTACTGAAAGACTTAAGCCATACTCCGCGACATCTATGAATCTTTACAATGACTCATTTCTAAGGACTTTTTATGTAAGCTCTAAATGGGGAAAAAATAAAAAAATAGAAAAAAAACCCAAATCAATATAACTTGTAATTACAAAACTGGAAGACAATGCTATTAAGATTTTAAAAATCAGAACCAAACCACAAGGCAGGAAATCAGTCTAATCTACCAGCCATGAGTATCAAGGCTCTGGATGCTTCACTACTGTTACAGAAGGGACAGTATACTTACTCTCTGGCTGGAAGATGAACCCATACACCCAGACTATCAGCAGGGTCCACAAGACACTCCAAGCAATCAGCTGCCAGGGTTCATATTTGGTACAATAACCGTTTACATAATTCTTGGCTTTTGTGGAATAGGCCTCCAAAATCTCGAAGTAAGGCTCAAAGGCCTTCTAGAAATACAAGAGAAAAAATAGAAACATTACATTCAGAGAAAGTCTGTTTTTAGTTTGTCAATTCTGATAAGGCCACACCTCAATAATCTTATTATTCTCTACAGCAGAGCATCTGTGCCAGTCACGCTGGGATAACACTGCCACTTAAGAGCCATGTAGACTTTGACTCGATTTTTGATCTTGTTTTGTAAAATAAGGCTAATCTTGATCATCATGTCGACCGGAAGCCTTTTATGACTGCTGGTATTCTCTGACCCCTCTCTTAACTCAAACTAATCCCCTCAATATGAATCGCATTTCTGTCCTCTGCTTTATTTGACTCTTTCCCACTCTCTAACCTAGCAGTGGGCGGACTGGTTCTATAGAGTCAGTGAATATTTTAAGATACTGTGAACCAAATATTCTGTTACAGCTACTCACCTCTACTGCTATAGCTTAAACATAGTCATAGTGTGTAAATATATGTGGTTGTGTTCCTACACAGGTAAAGGGCCAGATTTGGCCCCCAGAGTAGAGTACGCCAACCCCTACTCTACTGACTGTAAAACTTAAAGTTGGGGACCACACTTTTATCATCATACGTATCCCTCATGATACCTAGCACAAGGAAGAAAAAAATCCTCTCATCTGTAAATTTACAGAATATCTCATTCATGAGAATTCATCTCATTCCTTAAGTTCTCCTCAAGTATTCACAGCTAAAAGTCTGTAGGGAGCTTACCAAAACCCACCTTGCAGTCTACTCCTCTATTTCTTATCTCCCTGACTATGATCCTTTATGGTTAAGTCTTAAAGACAGGCTAGTTCTCCTTCGTACTTAGAACTCCCTGCAGTGCCCTGCAAAAATAAGTTTATCTGATGGCCTGTTATCCATTCACTTACTCAAATTTGTAAAGTACTAAGCTGGGGAAACAGTCAAGTATATATTGTGGTTCCCTTGTTCTCACTGCACTTATAACGTAGGGGGAGGTACCTAGGCGTCTGTATATATATACTCATTCATAAATATACAGGCATACTTGCGTAAACTACTAATTAAAACTCTTCAAGGGAGAAGCCATAGCAGGACGTGAGTACTGAGAGCACTGAGGAAGGTCTACCTGACTCTACTTGGGGCGATAGCAACAATAAAATGTAAGCCAGCTGAAATGATAAAAGAAAATTCTCTAGGAAGCAAAGTTTACAGAAAGAAATCACACCAGGAAGAGAAAATAGCTGCAAATGTATAAAGAGAAGCTGAGAATAGTAGAAGTTCTGTGTGCTAAGAGTAACGCTACAGGAGTGCAGGGATCATTTCTCACCTAGTGCTAAATTCTCAACATAGAGTAGGGTGCCTGGCACACACTGTGTACTGAACATAAAACTGGTGAAGTAGCTGACAGTGCCTGAGTAAATGAATGAACACATCAATCAGACAGCTGAGGCTGGAAGGACACTGGCTGATTCCACACTATGCATAAACTTCAAAAAGCATAAAGAGTAGAATACACTGATAGGAACTTTACATAAAGAAATTTGTTGCCATCTATAACATTTTAATGCATATTCATTTTTACTCCCAAAATTCCACTTTTCAGAACCTACATGCTTGCATAATTATACAAAGCAACACATTCAAGGATGTTCGTTTCAGTATTCCTTGCCATGGCAGAAGAAAAACATAATAAACATCCCCAGAAAGAATGGGAAACTATAATACACATATTTTACATACCCAGATTATGGAATAATAAAAAGACAGGTCTTTTTACATGAAAAAATTCCCCAAATACAGTATCAAGCAAAAAGAAGCAAACTGCAGAACAATAAAATAAAAGACATGGACTGTTAGGCATAAGAGCAATTTTTAAGAAGGTAATTTGGGACATGAGTTACAAGAGGACAGAGATTAAAGGCAAAAATTTTAAAGGAACTGCTGATGCCTGGCAAGCGCAAGGTCCTGAGTTCAATTCCCAGTACAAATGAAACAAAAAACAAGAAACTGATGAAAGTCCTGGGGAGAAATAAACTGGGTTCAATCTCAAGCAGTATGACATTGGGGACAAAAGAATGGTAGCATGGATTTGGAAGACATTTCTGGAGGTGAAACAAATAGGATTTGGTAATTTATTACTAATGACAAATATGTAGTAGGAAGAATACAGATAATTCCAAATTTTCAAGTTTAAGTTTGAGAGACTGGGTAAGTGATATCACCACTGACTCTAAGACAAAAAAAAAGAAAGGAAAGCTGAAGAAGGCAGAAGACATTTTGAGAAAAAAGTAACGGTACTGGTTTGAGTTATGGTCCTGCTGGACACACACATACTGATAACATAAAGGTGTGAGAGCTTAAGAGGACAGGTATTAACACGTGTTCCCTGAAAACGTTTCCACCTGCCATGGTTATGTTCCCCTATGTTGAAACCTACCCACTGATGGTATCGATAGGTGGTAGATGATACTCAGATGGGAGCTTTGGGAGCTGATTAGATCATGAAGGAAGAGCTCCTGTGATTAGGATCAGCGCCCATGTAAAAAAAGACTCCGGAGAGCTAATTCTCCCAGCCCCCTCCCCCACCATACTTCTTGGTGCCATTCCCAAGAGCCTACTGTTGCTATCAACAACCTCAATGCTCCAAAGCACTGGCAGTATTGGTTCAAACCTGGGAGAGACCAGAGGAGTCTGTCATCATCAAAGGTATGTGAGATTTCCATCATCACAAAGAACAGTCTAGTGTTAAAGCTGTGACCAAGTCACATGGATAGTATGTATGAATGTCACTGTGAGCTTTTCTTCTGGTACTAACTCCTAACTCACCCAGAAATTGGAGGCTACCAGTGTCAAAAGATGAATATAGATATCATCAACTCTTTCCAGCATAGAAAGAAAATAGAACTAGTGTTACAAGCGGCTGAGTTTGTTAGAAATATTATAGGCAGTCAGACAGGGCTGGACCCTCAAAGGGGCCAGTGCAGAAGACCAGACACCTCCCGCTGTGGGCCAGATCTCAAGACAAAATGCAAAACAAATGCAGCCACACTTAAGTATAAACATCAGGAATTGATATTCTCTTTGTTTTCTTTTTTTGCTGCACCCGGGGACTGAACTCAGGACAGGTGCTTACACCACTGAGCTAAATCCCGGACCCTTGGGATTGACATTCTAAATAGGTATGGATCACCTTGAGGAAGCCAGGAGTCACCATTCCAACCCCCTACAGGAAGAGTCACTGCTTGTAAGAATGCCCACTTGCTATGTGACTCACTTCCCCATTTGTCCCTGATTTCGTCAATTTTTCCTCAACAATTAATTTTATTGGTTGACCATAGTTCTGTCCCACCTCATGCTTGTCCGCCTTGTGAGTTCCCAGGTTTTCCCCCATCTTGAACATGTCTCACCTCGTGGTTTTACTCTGTAAAAGTCCCCAGAAAAGCCAGAGTCTTTGGCAATCCACTCGGGACCCCTTCTGTCTCTCTCAGACAGTTTTCTTTCTCTCAGTAAGTATATTCTGCTCTTAACCTCCATTGTTCATAAAATTCATCCTTCGATTTTAGAGAACACAACCTCGTATCAGACATCTAGCAGGCTGGGAGTTTCATTTCCCTGTATCACTAGCATTAGAGAGACAGCAAAGAGCCAGTAAATATCAAATAATTTTACTAAAGCATTAAAATTCAAATATGAAGACACTCCTCACTAATATTTTAAAATTAAGCTCACAGAACACGTTTCCTTGGTAATTGCTTAAAATAGTGGGAACCCTTGAATTCAAAACGGACACTTTGAGATGTACTCCTAAAATCTCTAACTACAGAGACGAAATGGTTCTCTAGCAAGCTTTTTAAGTAGGTGACCTGTTGAACACAGAAATTACACCTCTTGGCATCATGCTAAGGTCCTTCTAGGTTACTACAAACAACTTATGCAGTCCCCAGTGAAGAAGCACCTCACAACACTGGCAGCTCACCGCAGAATCAGGCTCTGTGGGGTTATGCAGCCTATCTCCTTGGGAAAAAAAAAGGATGAAGCAGCTCCTTTGGGCACTGAAAACATCACAAACCCCAGGCTGGGTCCTGATGCAATACTCCAACCCTGAGGAAGCACAGAATCTAGAAGATGAAGAGAACCTTAGAGATCAAGTGCAAAATTCTCTCTCAGAGACAGGCTTGTGCTTGAGCAAAACCTACAGATCCAAACTTTCCGATGCAGTACTAGGTAACTCTTTCAAATCTTGATTCTCAATGTGCTTGGGCACAGGATCACCTATGACGTTATTATAGATAGTTAAGTTAGGGAGAGTATTATAGACAGACAGGGCTGAATCCTGGAGAGGTCAGTGCAGAAGACAACTGTAGCTGGAGGGATACTCACTGAAGGCCAGAAAGAAAAAGAGGAACTACTCACCCATTTGCTTCCCCTAAGGATGAACAGTAGTGACTGATATTCTAAATAGACATCACTTTGGGATGGAGAACCAAACTTCCTTAACCCACTCCCTCCAGGAAAGTCCTTGTCCATCCCGTGTGTGCTTGCTACAAGACCTGTTTCCCCATTTGATCCTCATTCAATCAGTATTACCCAAGAGACTTTACTTGTCATAATCTTATTGATTAACCACAGTTTTATCTCACCTCACACCCATCCTATGATTTTCCACTAGATCAATATTACCTAAGCAACTATACTTGTAATCTTATTGATTATAGTTCTGTCCCACCTTAAACCCACCTCACCTCGCGGCTTGGTTCAATAAATACCCTTGAGAAGCGGGGGTAGGTAGGCAACCCACTTTCTGGGCCCTCTTATCCCTCTAAAGACAGAAGCTTTCTTTCTCTCAATAAATTCTTCCTACTCTTAACCTCTGTTGTTCCTAAAATTCATTCCTCGATTATAGAGAACACAAACTCAGCATTTCGGACATCTAGCAGGTTGGGAGTTATATTTCCTCCAAATCATCACAATCCAGTGGTTCCCCAAATTTTCCTTTCATAATTTATGTTCTAGACAGGACCAATTTATCCTTTTGGACACATGGTACTGTTCCCAACAATCTAAAACTGTGCAGCTACATCATGACTACAGATGAACATCTAGATTGAGATGGCACAAGAACGTAATGTAGTTCCCCACAATGGCAACAGTGCTATTGATTTTTACACAGTGCAAAGTAAGATTAAGTTTGTATGAGCAAAATCAAACCTAAGACAGTGTCTTTAAGATAAACTAATTATAGGACTATGTTTGCATTTCGCAGCTTTGTTTCATATGATGTTAGCAAGTTTCTCCTTCTTCCCGTCAGGCATCTCTCCCACTTAGATTGTGCAAGACACAGTAGCAGTGGGCTGAATCTGCACAAATCAAAGTCAGGTCATTTGTAACTAGACTCTGCCAACACTGGTACTCTTAGGACAAGCTCAAGGATGCATCACATCCCAGGTGATAAGAGCTGACCCGTCCTTTGCAGATAAAGACACTAAAGTCCAAAGGTCACACAGCTCAAAAATACCAGAGAAAGGACTGAAACCTTCTGGTTGAAATGCACTGTTTTTTCCACTGCTCTAATTTCCAGAAATAACCTATCAGTGGTGCAAATCAGAGAACAGGTCCAAAACTCTCAATTCTCAGTCCCTTCTACTTTACTCCAAGAGCCTAAGTCATCGCTTCTGAGGTGCTCAGGAGCAAACCACATACTTCCCCTAAAACTCCACTATGTGAATTAACACGTACAATATCTGAGAAGTTCATCTCAAAAAACTGAACAGTCCCCACACGTTCTCTTCCAGCTAGGTTTTCTCAAAGTCAGACATGTATACTCAGCACTACACCATACATGCTTCCAAGTTTAACCGTTACACACTTAGCACTGGAGTACTCAGGAGAGCTACCTACCTTTCTATCGCCAAGATACAAAGCTACCCTGCCACAGAGAGGGGACAGAATGCAATATTCCCAAGTCAAAAGTCTACTCATGGGAAAGTACAGCTTATATGCTCCTAAAAGCTCAGGGGCCAAATACTGTTACAAGGTCATTTTTTTTATTAATTGATTATAATCAGGACAAAGCATAAAGTAAAGACAGATGCTGACTCTGTCAAGTAACAATACAGAGCACTGCTTTTCTCAGATATACCAAGAAGTTCTTCTCAGATATACTAAGGAGAGCTTACACTGGGAGAGAAGAGTAAAATGCATTAAACTAAGTTCAAAAAAGCAGAACATGCTGAGGGGTGTAAGTAAAAAGTAATTATGGGTTAGTTAAATATACTCTCAGCCCAAGGCAAGTATGTAAGAAAAAGGAAAAAACTTCTATGCAAACTTGCACATGGAGTCTTACTAGATCTCCCAGAGGCTTACTATAACTAGCCAAATGCAGTTATCTTCCAAAGTATAAAAGAAGTACAATCATCCTTTGAAGACTAGAAATGAGAAATTTTTGGGTAATAAGCCAGATCTGTTGAAACAATCCCTTATTCTTCACACAGAAAAGCCTTGATTACTCCGAGTGTTTCGAAATTGGGGAAGAAGTGTGCTAAGCTTCTCTCTTCATACACTAACCTCACTAACAGGATTATTCTACTTTGCCCTGGAGTGAAGAAACCTATACTTTCCAAGTGTATAATCACTTGTAGAAACCCCTTCCCTACAACTGGTATGCTGCTATCAGAGATGAGAAATAATGAATACATGCACAATCTTAAGTTGCTAAGGGTACTTCTTTGGAAATTTCTTTTTTTCTTAATCTTATTATTATTAGATTTCATTTACTGAGATTTCTTGAAATTGTTTCTTTGGCGATTTCTGACATATAATCCTGTTCAAAAGATCAAAACAGGGACCTATCCTCAGGTCTCTGACTGACCTCAAGCTAAACAAACCTACATAAACACCCAGTAGAAAGTCTACCTTCCAAGCTGTTACCAAAGAGCTACTTTTAAAAACTACATAATCAATGCAGGGATTTAATTTACAACTAACATTTGGAAGCATTTCAGACATTCTGATAATCTGTTGAAAGTGAGGAGGAAATGTGCACTTCTAATGGGAAATTAGCTTCTAATGGGAAATTAGCATTATGTGAGATACCCTGGGTTTCTAATCCTAAAGTAACTACGAAGCTCTGAAAGTGGTAGATAATTGGTAGCAACGCCAACTAATTTTCTTAGATACACAAACAAACAATGCCAGATCAGTAAAGGCTCAGCTGACTTCATTCTCCATTATGGAAGAAATGAGTTTTGCCTCCATTTGCACATTCATTTAAATACTCCCAATCTAGAAATATGTTCTTTGGACTTCTCCTTTTAATTCATTGTAACATTTTCCTGGTCTCAGTATAAATAAAAATAAAATCTTTAAGAGATGTTCTTTGTGTATCTATGAGTCATAGTTTTACTTTATTGTCTTTTAACAAAAGCTAGAAATCTTTACAGTCCCCAAGCCTCCAGAAAATGCTTGCGAACATTACAATTTTGCAAAAAATTAGAGTTCAGGACATCTCAAAGGCCAGCTGTTGGGACCCATATTCCCCAATTAATACTTAACGAGAATCACAGAAATAGTCTTAGTACTACAAATATGTAAAGTAAGCAAAAAATAAAATAAAATAAAAAACATCCATGTCTCTTATAGTGAGAAAAAAACAGAAACACCATTGGATATGTCCTTTACTTAAAATTCTCCAGGAAAAGTCCTACAACTGCAATAAAAAGGAATAAAGTACTGATCTGTATTACAACATAGAAGTTCCTCAAAAACATTTAAATGAAAAAAATCACAAAAGCCCACATCATGAAAGATCCCATCAAAGAAAGGTTTGTTTAGCTTGAGTTCAGTCAGAGACTTGAGGATATTACATGAAATTTGTTAAAAATTGTAAGAAACAACTCCATCAATGAGGTGGGATCTACTGAATCTTACATTTCAAGATAATAAATTGTGTGGTGTGCAATTTTGGGTTTAAAAAAGTTGTTTTATTAAAAAAGAAATACGAAACATTTATATAAAGTATCCTGAAATAAATATATAAATAGCGTATTGGTAAGACTAGGACTCTTGGGGTAAATAAGGAAATGACTGCTGAGCACAGGCTTTCTTTTGAAAAACATTCAAAAACTGATTGTGGTCATGGCTGCACAATTCAATGAATATAAAATAAAAAAATTTTCACTGAGCTGTATACTTTTAAAAAATCACCACTTAGAATATTCTCAGCTAAGAGTAACCTAAGATGGTTTGGATTCACAGCTCTCTAAAAAGACTTCTGGGCAACCCATTCGGACCCCTTCTGTCTCTCTCTCAGATAGAAGCTTTCTCTCTCTCAATAAATATATCCAGCTCATAAAAAAAAAAAAAGGCTTCTGAGAAAGTTTCCGAAATGGGCTAAAACTGCTATTCTACAACTAGGGAGTAAAGTTTCTGGTATCTAAGTAACCTAGTAATCTGTAGAACAAGTGTATAAGCTAGACAAAAGGAGTCATTATTGTCTAAAAGTACTTTTTAAAAGAATTTATAAACAAAATTACTATCTGGTAAAATGATCAAACTTTGTAAAAACACTCTTTTTTCTTTAGAAATTCTCTTGGACATCTGAGAATGTCAGCAGCTTCTGAGTCCTCCCTGAACTGGTGTGTCATCATTTTTCCTTTGGACTTTTGCAGAGACAAATAGGCAGCTGTGTGCGCCCAGAAAGTCACCACTGGTAATCAAAAGCTTTGACTTTGAGCTCTCACTTGAAAACTGTGATATCTGACATGTTACTGAAGTGCTATGCAACTGGATCTTGGGCATATGCAAAAATAAGATGTGGTATATTTACCAAAAAAAGATGCCACCATCTACTCAAAGCGTTGTGACTATCAAATGAGATGAGGCAAGAAAATTACTGTGTATAATAAACACTTACTAAGTATGTATATTCTCTGATGAAATTCTCCTTACTTCTTTAGCAAGCACCAAAGCAAAAGCAACCTTTGCAGAATCCAAATGAAGTCACAAAGGAACTGGAAAAGGCTTTAAGAAGTTTGATTCACATGCCCATGCTGTATTTTCTTGCAAATGGTGGTAATAAAATACATCTTAGTAATGAGCTGTTGTTGTTTAGTTTGGTAAGCAGTATGTTAAATCAACTCTTAACCTTCAATAATCTACTAAATCAATCAGAAGGTTGCAAGTGCCCTCTTACCTACCAACAAAACAGGAGTGAGGTAGTTACCCATTGTTTGCATATCAGAAATCTATGCTTTCAGTCATTCAAATAGACTGCTGTTGCTGTTATGGTCATGACTAGTGGAAAAGCATTTGAAAAGGCTTTTAAAAAGGTCTGGATAATTTCTCCATCTTAGGCTTTCTTCCACTTTGGCTACAAAGCAGCTAGACAACAAACAGATCCACCATAGTTTTCGCATATTTGCCCTAGATTGCCTTCCATTAGGGTTTCAAAAGAAATTTTCGATTTGCCTCAAACATCTCATAGAATAGGTACAATTAAGACTGGAACTCAATAAAGAGTCGACCTGTTCCATTTTAGATCCAACTACCAAAATGCAGTTCAAAATAGTAAATTTAAATGCTTTAGAAAAAGCTCCCAGAGAACGTGGTGTCTCCTATACCGAGTATGAAGTGTAAATATACCACAAGGGCCAAAGATTCCTAAGTGTTCTACAGGATTATGATTTTAGGCTCAGAATTAACTACTACAAATGGTGTTTTATAACTTCAAATTCAATCCTTCTCATGGCCCTTTTTATACTCAATAATCTGGGTTGCTTGTCAAATGTTTATTAATGTTTACAGACTAGATTAACAAGAAAGTAGTAGGGTTTAGTCTCTGGGGAAATTATAGAAAAGGGCATTTCACATTTACAAAGCGCCATCATACTTTGAGAAAGAGTCCTCAGTACTCTCTCAACACTTAGTGATCAGGTAAAAGAAATTTAACATTTGCTGGGCGTGGTGGCTCACGCCTGTAATCCCAGCACTAGGAGGCTGAGACAGGCACATCGTTGTGAGTTCAAGACCAGCCTGGGCTACAAAGTGAACTCAAGGCCAGCCTGAACAGCATAGTGAGACCCTGTCTCAAAAACACCAGGGCCGGGGATCTATCTCAGCGGCCTAAGCGCCTGCTTGGCAAGCGCAAAGTCATGAGTTCAATCCCTGGTGCCACAAAAAAAAATTAAAAAAAGAAATTTAACATTTGTTGCCCAAAACTAAATCCAAATCTTACATATTAGAAAACCCTATAGAAACGTAAATTGGTATTACCACTCTGGAAACTTGTTTGGCACTATACGTTGTGACACAACAAATCTATTTGTGTTATGTTTACCGAAAGATGTGCTGAAAAATGTGAAAAATATCAGGCTGGGGATTTAGCTCAGCAGCTTAAACACCTGCCTGGCAAGCATGAGGTCATGAGTTTGATCCCCAGTACCAAAAAAAAAAAAAAAACAGTGACAATATCATTCATAATAGCCCAAATACTATTGTTCAAATAGTATGTTTGTTCATAACAGCCCAAAACATAAAGGTTCATCAACTGTAGGACAAATAAATTAATTGAAACTTACAGCCTAGGACTGTCCTGCACATTGTGCCTATACAACAAGCAACTCATTCATCAGACATTTACATTTGCTATTTATGACAAAAAAAGCTGTACAGTATTCCCCCAACTTACAAACATTCCAGGTGTGAACTTTACAGGTGTACTGTCTAAGATTCACTTTGCTGGATTACAAATGAATCTGACTTACAAATGTTCTCCTGAAACAGAACTCGTTTGTAAGTCGGGGACTTACTGTATTATATTTAGTGAAAAAATATTATTAGATTAAAAGCTCAACTTACAAAGATTTAACAATTTTAAATTTGCGTGCACCTAGCAACAAATTCTCAGCATATATATAAAAAACAAAATCTAATATAAGGAGAACTAGACAAAAAAATTGTTAAGGCAAATGTCTAAAAAAGGCACTCAACAACAACAAAAAAAAGGCACACACACAAAACAGGAAATCAAAGCTGGGTGTGGTGGCACACTCCTATAATCCCAGCACTCAGGAGGCTGAGACAGGAGAATTGTTGCCAATTCAAGACCAGCCTGGGCAACAAAGTGAGCCCAACCAAAGCCAGCCTGAACTGCATAATGAGACCCTGTCTCAAAAAGACGCCCCCCCAAAAAAGAAAAAAAAAAAACAGGAAATCAAATGGTTAATAAACATTGAAAAGAGCACCTAACTTCATCAGTAATTAGGAAGTACATATGGAAACCACTATTAGATTGACCCACCTACCAGACTGTTCTAAAAAAAAAAAATCAATAGCCTTATAAATGTTTGGCAAGCTACATTAAAACAAGAATTCCCACATACTGTTGACAGTAGTACAAATTATATCAACCTTTTTATTTTCTTACATTTTCTTACTTTAAAGAAATACATTTCTATCTTTTTAAATCCCTATTACTAGCCAGGCGTGGTGGCTCACGCCTGTAATCCCAGCACTAGGAGGCTGAGACAGGCGGATCGCTGTGAGTTCGAGACCAGCCTGTGCTACAAAGTGAGCTCAAGGCCAGTCTGAATGGCATTGTGAGACGCTGTCTCAAAAAACAGGGCTGGGGATCTAGCTCAGCGGTCTAAGCGCCTGCCCGGCAAGCACAAGGTCGTGAGTTCAATCCCCGGTGCCTCAAAAAATAAATAAATAAATCCCTATTACTTAGAAAAGCCGGGCAGTTACATATCTAAGTTAGAAGTGCATGTCTTTTATAATCCAATAGTTCTACTCCTAGCTATTAATCAGAACAACTATTGCACCTCTGATCATTTGTCAAATACAAGAAATATCATTAACAATAATGTTTTAAAAAATCCAAACTGGAAACAACCCAAATGTCCACTATTAGTCAAGTGAGAAATAAACTGTCATACAACGAAATTCTATACAGCAATGAAAATGAATCAACTAAGCCTTATGCAAAAACATAGATAATATCACATACTGAGCAACATAGGAAAATCACACAAAAAAAATACACATAAATTTGATCTACTCCAAGTTAAAAACCAAAACTAAACTTAATGCGTACATAGGTGCCAATAAAACTATTTTTCAAAAATGGCAAGGAAATAATTATAATAGGACTGTGGTTATCCCTAGAGAGAAGAAAAGGAGATGTTTGTGACAAGGTGAGGCAGAGGTAGTTGGGCATAAATGTTTTAATTCTTAACCCAGGCGATAGATATGTGATTTTCTTTAGCATAAATCTTTGAAATGTAGGGGAGTGTTTCATATGCTCTTTAGGATATACCACACAATTCATGCAAGAGCATCTGTAATTAAAAAGGAGGGCAAGTTCTTCCCCATCCTCTTCAGGATGAATGAAACATGAACCCAAAGCAGCTACCCTGGACCAGGAGAAAATGCTCACTGGCAGTGGAATCAAAAGACAGAAGTAAACTGGAACCTCAAACATCTGGTTGGCCATGTCAGCCAGGAACTGTCTACTCCACATTTTCTTAAAGAAATACATTTCTATCTTTTTAAATCCCTATTACTTTAGCTTTTTCTGTTATATAGAAGTACAGTCAAACCTAATCGTAACAAATACATTCAGTGATTGAAACAAATGAGAAGCTTGCTAATGCCTTCCACCAGCAGAGCAAACTCCCTGAGAAAACACTCAGCAGAAGAATACGGGACTTTGGGCTTCTCAATGCCCTTCGTGAAGGCAATTAAGATTCTAAGGCTACTACTGAGACAAAGTGGCCCTGCACTTGCCAGAGCTGTGGCAACACTATGCCTTGGAATCTATCCTACTCCTGTTCCAACCAGTGGGAATACACATTTTCTGTAACAATTCCATCCCATGCATTTCCAAGATTCTGCTCAAGGACTAACCTCTCATTTGTGTCATTTGAAACTAACTTGACCTCAACTTCAGCATGATAGATTTTCCCCCTCTCTCCTCTAGATTCTTTTTCCAATTCCACTGTGTCTACCCTGTGTGAATTAAATCAGCCAGGCTCCCTATCTCCTGGTTTCTTCTAGCTGGGATGAGCCAAATGGAAGCTCCAGTAGGTCATCAGAGGGTAGGAAAAGTATTTGATTCCCTTCCTGCTGGACCACTGGTCATAGTGGCTACAATTCAACAGGCTATCAACCCTTCACATGAACGCTCACAAATTTCCAGAAACTACTCCCTTCCTTTCCCCCTGAGGTCTAACAGTGATAAAGGCTCTCCGGTTGCTGGCTCTGGGATGTTTCATCATCCCCTTGGTTTCTCTTAACCCTGCCCAGCCTGAGTAATAGTCCCTTGATACCCTCAATCATACTACTACAATGTTGCAGATGGCTGACCTAACACACTACTGTCAGCCTTCCCTATTCCACCTTCCCAGATGGCTACTATCTCCCCTCAACCCCACCCTCAGGTTCTCTCAGTAATTGGGTGCTGTATGTTTACACATACAGACTGCCTCATAACAAATCAATTCCCTGTGGAATATTCTTAACCCCAGGCTGATTTCCAATTCTGCTACCTATGTGTACAAATTGTATGTAATATTAGATTGGGCAAAGCCTAATTAAGAAGGCAAAAGCTACTAAAAATTCCTGACACATAGGCTAGAAAGCTAAGTCAAATACTGGGATTTGGACTGTATTTATAACTTCCCTAAAGACTTATTACAGCTCTGTTCCATTTATAAGATTAGAACAATGCCAAATACAATGCTCATCCGACAATCGCCACTTACAAAAGTTCAAATGTCTTCTCTGCCAATATCCCAGGCACTTTCCCTTTCTTCTAGATAATCCTACAAACAAAACACCAGAGCCAAATAATAGAAACGTGCTTTTAACAAACTCAATATTTCAGTTTATTGCTTAACCCTCATGTGACATCAGAAAGAAAACATCCCTGAAAAAGATCTGAAGGTCAAAGATAAAGCTCAGAGACCCGGAAAAATCTGAATTTTGAATCAAAAACCAAAGCTAATGAGGTTTGCTAGCTTCCAATCAAGAAAAGAGCGCTATTGAAATACTGAAAAGGAAAGCATCTCTTAAGAATTCTGCTCTGCTGCAGATCATGCTGCACACTATACAATACACACTCCAAAGCAGTAAGCTTGATCCGAGGGCAAGATGACCCTAAGTAATACCATAAAGACCCATTAAGCTCTAAGAAAAGACTCATTTCCCTACCCACAGGAAAGCACAAACTACACACACACTCTTATCTATGCTAAGGAACCGCAGCTCAGGGTTCCCCAACCTCATCACCACTAACACTGTACGCCACATCATTCTGGGTTGCGGGGGACTGTACACACTGCAGGATGTCTGGTTGCATTCTTGACCTCTAACCAGTAGCACTCCTCAACTATGCTGACCCAGAGTGTTTGCTGAGATTGCCAAAGGTCTCTGTGGAGCAAAACTACTCCCAGCTGCAAACCACTGCCCTAGATAAGCAATGCGCACTCAAACCTTACCCAGTACTACCTGGCCACCCACGCTAACCTTGATTGGCTATGAATACCAACTAACATTCATCCTTGGGTAGGAAAGAGAACAGTCACTTGAAGAACTGACTTGGACTTATAAAAACTACAAGTACTTGACAATTTGCAAAGTGACCAGACCTCTTGGCACTGAGAAGAATACGGATGGAAAGAACAGTTGCCAAAGCAGAGAAAGGCTGCTCCCCAGCTGCCCAATTTGAACTCACTCTGAAAGCATCACAGCTCTCAGCAAATGAACACATTCACTCCTTTTATTCTCCTTGAGACAGGTGAGAAATATCACAGTGGCAACGTGTCATGCACGAGCAAATGGAAAAAGCCAGGCAAACCACCCTAACTGAATGAGTACAAAACTGAGATCAGGAACATACTACCCAAACTGCTAAGCTCCTTGGTCTGGATTCAGAGGCTCATTATTTACAGACTCCAGGTGATCCTCACAGTTTCTCTCACAAGCACACCGTCAGCCCTGTCAGACCTAATGCTCTCTTCTTATAACCAGTATTTTCTAACGCCCCTTTACTATTCTAAAATGAAATTTAGACTATATAACACTACACCTGTAGACAAACTTTAAAATTTCAATTTAAAGCCCTTTAAAGGAAAACAAACAAGATTTTCTAATAAAACATGCATTTTCAGACAAGACTACACAATCAGACAAGACTCCCTCTTCTCAACCCATCCCCCATTTTCAAAGTGACTCCTGGAAGTCAGAGTAATTCCACCCCTTCTGTTATACACAAACCCTGACCCACCCAGCACAATGTTCAGTAAGCTCAGTCCCCTACCAGAACATGGCCCAGAGCAGTGTCACAAGAGGGGCAGAAGAGACAGAGTTAAGTTAGCTCAACTGAGATAAGACCTGGTTTTACCACTTAATTGCTAGACAGCTGATATAAATCTAGCTTTTCCTCTATTAAAGGAAAATGCCAGCAAATATTTCAAAAGGTTTTTGTGAAAATTATGTGAGTATGTAGGATATCTACTTTTGCAACCAATACGTAATACAAGCACAATAAAACATGAAGCACACATACACAACACCCTCAGTTCAGTACGTAGCACTACAAAAATAAACAGGTAACGCTCAAGGAATGGACAATAGCTTTTCCAGTAAAAGAACTCCATGCAACCTGTGTGTTGTCTTCAGAAAATGATGACTGCTGGGGGACACCCAAATCTATACCTTTATAACTGAATCTTTATAGCACCAAGCAAAGCAACACCCCTAAGCATTCTAGATGATGAGGTGAAAAAATGAAAGGTACAGCAAAAGCAAGAAAAGTATTTCAAAATAAAACTGATTCCAAAGTTAATATACTGAATAAATTCAATGTTCAGGCTGTTAAAGCAAGTTCACAGGCTCCAGAAGAAAGAAACACAACTCTGTATGTACAGGATCTATAATTTACATGAACACATAAATCTACAAGAGGAAAACCAGAGACTGCCAATTAAAACCATTAAACCTCAGCAGTGGTAACAGGGGTTATCTCTGGGTGATGCAATTATTACCAAGAGGGTGGGAGGAATCAATGGGGGAGATTTGTTTCCTTTTCTTTATTGACAACAATGCTCTTACAATAAAAATTTTAAATTAGATAAGGCTATGTATTACTACTGGAAATCTGTGAAATTTGGGGAAAGAATCTATTCTAGGCGAACTTGTCATTAGGCTCTATGGATAAAGCAAGTATTCCTCTGTCTCTGACACACCCCGCATCCCAAACTAAAAGGAACCACAACTTATTCTCCCCCTTCTTTGTTTCCTGCAGACCTTACAGGTTTTGTCATTACAGGAAGTCAGCACTGGTGAAAGAAAGCAATATTACTTGTTTTAGCCAGCTTCCCAGTGATGACAGTCAATTCTCTGGGATAGTGAGGTGAAAAAGAAAGAAAGTGTTCTTAAATCACTGCTATTGCACAAGGAGGTATTAGACTCAGAGAAATGACTTATTAAAAACTAAACCCAAATATTTTTTCTGTATCCTTATTTGAAAGTTATGGGTTTCGCAAAATTTTCATACTAAGGAGTCTACACAGAATTTAAACTGTCAATGTGTACCTGGGAATGTTACTCTCCCTACTCAGTGGAAAAAAAAAACAACACAGACATTAGGAAGAGAGAAAACAGGACCCCCGAAACCAAGAAACAAAAAAAACTTAAATTTGGACTAGTTCAACAAGCATCTATCAAGCACTTACGACAGTTGGAGCACCATAGTAGGTATTTATTCACTTCTAAACAAGACATGAAATTCGCCTCACTAGGAATCCTAGCTCTAGAAGACAAGTACTTGTACACGAACGTATGCCAGACCGTGGTAAAATGTAATACTAGTTTTAAAACTTCTCTGGTGGTATGAGAAGGAAGAGACGCAAACCACCTGCAAGTGTTCTGAAAAGCATTCTTAAAGAATTTTTAAGTTCTATATACTGTGTATTTAACTCAAGCATGTATGCATCCTGATCATCAACTCCCTCCCCTGCCCCCAAAAAAGGTGGCAGAAATGCTCCTCTATCAAAAGGGAACATCAGAGATGAAATTGCCACAAGGAAATCCTCTTGGGGGAGTGTCTTTTTTTTTTTTTTTTTTTTTTGAGACAGGGTTTCACTATGTAGTTCAGGTTGGCCTTACACTCACTACGCAGCCCTGGCTCACCTCGAACTTGAAGTAATCCTTCTGCCTCAGTCTTCTGAGTGCTGGGATTACCAGCCTGTGCTACCATGCCGACTAAGAAGATCCTTTGAACGAAAAACAAATCTTAAAAGTTCCAGGGCCTTCAGACATCTGGGAAAGACTCACCAACATCAGAATGTCCATACTAGGCATCTTCCTTTTTCGACGTCTTCTTGGTTCCCCCTTTTTTCAGCGTCTATAAAAGAAAACAGGTTTGTTTACTTCTAAGGCTTTAAACTGTCTTGGACAGTCTGCCCAGATTCGCCAGAGGAGCCAAGATGGGGTGCGCTCCCCGCCTTGGAAGACTCAGATTTCACTCCCAGAAACTGTACTTCGCTCCACTCCAAACCAGATCATCGCAATTCCTCTGCAACTCTTTTCCCTCCCCGGCGGACTTGCCGGCATCCACACACAGGTAGCTGCTAGGGAACACGCCCCACTGCCTGCGGCCGGGGTCCCCGAGCCCGAGGTCCCCCGCGTCGGACGCCGAGGCATACCTCCAGGTGCACTCCCCCAGCTCGCGTCCCGAGACCTGCGAGCCAGGCGCACTCTCACCGCGCCGGGCGCCGGGACTCCAACCCCACTCCGTCCGCCCGGGCCTCGCGCCGCCGGCGCCCCGCCCCGCCTCCCCCG
>RJWT010002642.1:0-39894 GCA_004365215.1 Cuniculus paca | reverse complement strand
TTCATGGTTTCCCTCATTTTCCTTTGCTCCTCTAATTTTTTTTATCTATGTCTTCTTTAGAGAAGCTTAGCAATTCTTTTATTATGTTTTTCATTTCTTCTTTTACCTGAGATAGTATTTCCATTCTAATTTCTTTTATAGCCTCATGGAGTTGTCTCTTTACTTCAGTTGCCATCACTGCAGAAACTTCAGGTGTGTGACTCCCGATCTCTTCCATGCTTTCATCTCCTGGACTTGCTCTACTTGGGTTGGAGTCCAGGGACTGCTTTTTGTTTCTTTATCTTGACGTTTTCCTGGGTTCTTCCAAACAAGCAGGTAGTGGGGTTCTGGGCACTTCCCATGTTGGCTACAATTTCTCTGGAGCATGACTGTTTGGTTTTCCTGGCCAGTGCTGGCTACGGGTATCCAATGGTGGCCCCTGGGTGCTCTGGTGAAGGGCCTGCTTCTATTTTTCCCAGCCCTTGCTGGTTACCTGGGGTGGAAGCCTCCCAAGAGCTGCTGGAATGCATGTGGAGCAGGGCCTGCCTCTGCTATCCCTCTGAGCTGGTTACTGGTGACCAGGGTCTCCCTTTGCTCAAGTTTTGCTTATTTAATCCAGGGGACTCTACCTGTCTCCTCCCATCCCACCTTTTCTATTAATTGACAATGATTAAGGTTGATGGAAATAAGGAGGGGGCTAACACAGATGTATCTGAAGTAGCACTAGTGTTTTGAAGACTACTGGCATGCCATCAGGTCTAAAGTCACTTGTTTTGGAAGCAGCTCTTTTTTTTTTTTTGTAAAACATGTGTGTGGAGTACTGAACTTTACAAGAGCTTGCCTTAATCTCTATTTAGTCCTTTCAAGTTGTATATGCTATTATTCTCTGTGTTAAAATATTCTACATAGCCCCCAAAGTGAGTAAAACAGAGTATAAGTAATTCTTAAATAAATAAACTAAAAGGTGAAAAAAACATTGACCTTATCTCACAAATGCAATCAAAAGAGAAAGATTCTCATGATATTCTTACCAAAACAAAGGAAACTAGTTATTAAGTAAGTTTAGAAATAGTTAAGAAATAAAGATTCTTATTATTCTTATTAATGTGTGAGGGAAACAGGTGCTCATGACTAGATGAAATATAATTTGGGAAGGCAATTTGGCATGATGAAATTGCCTCAGTATCTATGGAGGACTGGTTCCCCAATCCTCCATGGATGTCAAAACCCATGGATATTCAATACCTACATGAAGTGACACAGTATTGCATATAACCTATACATATTTTCCATTATACTTTAAGTCATCTCTAGATTACTTATAATACCTAATACAATGTAAGAGCTACAAATTATTGTTATAGTCTATCTTGAGGCAATAGTGACAAAATGCCTGTGATTATTTAGTACAGATATAATCATAAAATTTCAATTGGTGTTTGGATGAACCTGTAGACAGGAAACCCATGCATACAGAGAGCTGACTATATATGAAAAGTTAATAAATATTATATAGTAATTTCACATCTAGAAATATATGCTAAGAGATGACCAAATTCACATAGTATAAGGAAGATAGAGAGCTTATTACAGTGCTGTTTATGATACTAAATTAGAAACATGCTAGATATTTAATAATAATGATCATTGAATAGATGATAGAATATTGACATGATACACTACACAGATATTTAAAATAATAGATTAGATGCCATTGATACAATTGAGAGAAAAAATTACAAAATATTTATTATTCCATTTTTATAAAAACAAAACATTAAAAAGTGTGTAGAAAAAATCTGGAACTTATGGCTATCAGAGGGAAGATTTAAAAAATCTTTTTCATTTAATTGAATTTTTACCTTTTCTACAATGAATACAAGCAAATCACACATATAGTATTCTAAATAGAATCAAAATCGTTTAATTTAGACTTAAAAAGTGCTCAGCTGACATTTCCTTCAGAATCTCAATGCCTTCATCTTTTTCTCTAAACTAGTCTTGCTTCCCAGGATTCTACAAGTGTAAAGACCAAACAAAGGATTATTTCTTAAGCAACATGATTGATTAATCCTGTGCAGAATTACTAATATGGCCAATGAGATTCTTTTCTAGTATTTTTGTTGACTGCATTTCTGCTGCTTTTGGGCTGAAGGAAAGCTGAAGAAGGATTCCTAGCCTTGTTTTCATTTTTTCATGACTGTCCTTTCCAGCTTTGGAGAGGAAACAAACATTGAAACCCCATGGGGAGGCAGCTGTATGCATCCCATTCGTCTGGCTGGAAGGAATCACTCCTGGAAACTACCCGAAGGGCAGAAGCTCATTTCCTGTGCTCTGGTTCCCTCCCAGTCCTGCCACCCGGTCTCTGCTTCCCCTGGCTCCCTCTGAGCCTTGCTCCTGGAGGGCTTTTGGAACTGGGTTTGGGGCACCTGTAGTTTAGCTCTCTCTCCCCAAGGGGGTTTAACTTATCCATGAGAAATGAGTCAGCACACAGAGCCCGGAGCTGTGAGAAACTTCCATTCTGAGATCTGGAATCTTCTGGCCAGCCCAGAAAGACTTGTTTTGGTGAATGGAGGCTCAAGACCAGGGATGGGGCATCTTAAGATGATTTTGGGCTTGGTTAAGCATGTTTGCCAGAGCAGGCAGATCTATCTTGTTGAAAACAGGAAGACGCACTAGTGCTGAGTTTCCATACTGGAATGAGAATGGAGTCTTTTCCCCAGCTCTTCTGGCCCACCACTATGTGAATGCTCTGGCACTCACAAACATTCTAGGTTGCCTTTTGGGATTGGCCGTGGATGGGAGGTAAAAGCAGGATGGGTCCCCAAGATGAGGGGCCAGGGTGAGGAATCTGAACGATTAGGACAAGTGAACAGGTTAGCGTAAGATGAAGCTGGAGGTATCCAGCTCATGGAGGCTGAGTCTCAGATTCCCAAATCTTCCTCTCACGATTGAATGGGACCCTAGTGAAAGGCTGCTGGTTGTAGTGGTAGCGAGGTTCTTAACCCTTGGGGTTCACTTGCTGAAAAGAACAGAATAAGACACCAGGAAGAAACCCCTGTCGCTAAAACTCATGAGATTTTGTGATCAGTGCCCAGTGGTCTGGTGGCAGAAAAGTAGAAGGATTTATAAAAAGACACGAGCAGAGGACACCCAGTGCCTTGTTGACTGTCTGTCATCCCAACCTCTTTGGTGCTAAGGCGAATTGGCCATTGTGTGTCTAGGGAAGCAGGTTTTGCTCCTCACAGAAGAAGCGTCAAGTGGAGTCTCTCCTGGAGTCTTGGAAGCTGGGCCATAGCTGTGTGACTTCACTTAGGTCTGGCAGATGCTCCTCTAGAGGGCTTTGAGTCTTAAAAAGTTTTTGAATAAAAAAAAGTTTGTCAGAAAGAATCAGGGGTGGTGTAGGACTCCTTCCATTGGTGGTGGTACCCATAATCCTGGGTCTAATATAATGCGAGTACTGGCAGTGGTAGTGTCTTGGGTCAAGTAGCAATGGCACCCTGCTCAACAGGTGGGTTCTAGGACATAAACTTGGCTTTTCCTCCTCAATACATTTACTCCCCACTCCAGGGCCTTGTGCATGCTAATCAACAGCTGTACTCCAAGGCCACATTCCTGATCCAACACCCAAGCATGAGATTCTTCCCCATTCTTCCTGTTGATTCTGTGTGCTATCTGATGTTGCTGTATTTCATTTCTTTTCTGAAGAAGAAGTTAGCATAATGACCTTTAGTCCATTCCTGTTATTTGCAGCTGAGAACCCTGTCTGAGACACTCTTGAAGATCCTAACAATACACAAATCTGGGTCCCCAAATGAGAATATATATCTTTTTTCATGGTACTGGTGATCAAACTCAGGGATGCTCACTGAGCTATATCCATGACCCTTTTTATTTTTTGAGACTCGGGCTCACTAAGTTGCCCAGGCTGGCCTTGAACTTGCAATCTTCCTACCTCCAGAGTAGCTGGGGTTACAGGTACATGCCTCTGTGGTCAGTTGAGACTATATCATAACCCCTTTAATTCTTTTCTTTTTAGGGAGAATTTGTCACTGGAGGATGTGGCTCTAACCTATTTCCCTAACTGCAAGGTAGGCTTTTGCAGAGGCTTTGTCTGTGAACCACGGGTTGCCCTTTGCATTTTTTTCTGGCTGGTGTCTTAATGTAATGAAGAAGGTCTCACCTTAATGTGTCTGTGTTTCTGACCCCTCGACAGACAGGGATTTATAGAAGTCAGCCACGTGTTAGTCAGTGTCCAAGTGTCCACCTAGAATAGAGCAAAAAGGTAATTCAACCAAAGAAATATGTCAGTTTCCACCTCCTTGAATAATAGATACTACATTTGTGAAGAACCTTTGGCTTTTCAGACCTCTGTTTAATCTGCTCCCTCATCAGATCTGCAGGGATGGAGACATGAAAGAGTAGTTATTGTTGATCTCTCTGAGCTTCAGTTTTCTCATCTATGTAGGGGGACTAAATGCGAGGGACCAGGTGTTATACTTAAGCTCTGCCCTTTATCCTATAAAACAGGAACATGGTAACTGTCAAGTTAGATGTCTGCAGAAAATTACATGTGGGATATTTAATGGATGCACTTTCTCAGAAGGCAGTGCACTCAGCTGTCCTGGCACTGGACAGAAGAAGACATCCCTCCCTGATACCACAGGGCGTGGCTGGAGCTGCTGCTCTCCTCCCCTCTTCCTCGCCTCCTTCCATCCGGTCTGTTCACAAACCTGTCCCCCAGTTACCTGCGCCCTTTCATGTCTCCTCAGCACATTGGTTCCAACACCTAAAGCAATCGTTGGCACATTTCGTTATTGAGCAGAATATTTAATTTTCCTTCCCTCTACAGCCCTGACAGAGTTGATGATAACTTGTCATGGGAAGGAGGCATACAAAGGGCTACATGGAGAAATGATAGAAATGTCCCTCATTAACAGCCTAGATGTGCTTTTTACTCACAGTGTGACCTTGGGCAAGTGACTTGTTGTATGTTGAAAATTTTGCACTTACAGGTGACAGAATCCCAACACAAAATAATTTAAGTACTGAGGGAAATTTGTTGGATCATGTTTCCTGGGATGGGGTGGTGGATTGCATACCGGATCTGCCTGTTTGAGAGGATTGATGTTCTCATTAACTTGCTTCTTTCATTTCTGTTTTTGTAATTGTTATTTTTGGTGGTTTGGTCTAAAAAAGTCATTCTCAGTAGTCTATGTATGTGACTCTTATAAGAGAGCCTCCTGCATTCAAGTATCCTCTTAGATTCTGCTGTTGATTGCTATATTTATTCCATCTTGAGACCATCAGAAGATCTCAGAGGACCTGGTCTCTATGAACCTGATCCTGGAGCCATGGGACAGTAGAATGCTGTTCTCTGCAATCCATCTAAATCTTCCTGCCATCTTGTCCCCTCCCTTCTGACACTCGAAGCATGCTGCTTTACCCCAAATAGCATGAAGGAAGGACTGAGTTTGATTTCTGCTGTGGATGGAAACAGATGGGGTGGAGAGTTCGGAAAGAGGGAAGTGGCTGATTGGGGAAATGAAGCCCATGCTTCTGGACCAGCTCACTGGCTGGGGTGGTATCTAGGGCTGGGATCTGGAGACAACTCTGTCTCCCATCCAGATTCCCACAGCAGGAACAAAGTGACCTGAACCTTGTGTCTCCAAGCCCCCACACAAGTGGTTTCCATCAAGTTTTGTAATGTGAGAACCTCTCTGGAGGCCAAGGCCTTCAGGCTTAGCTGCAAGTTGGGGAGATGCTGTTTCCAGTCTTTTTAGCAAGTAGATTGGCTTCCAAATTGACAGCCTTGGAAATCAGACTCCTCTGTTTGTCCCACAACCAGGTATTGCCTGTGAGCTGCAAGTGGAGGCAGAACATGGTGTTCAAGGCCAACTTCTAGTTTTCCATGGTTTGGAGTGAGTTTTGGAGGGTGAGGGAACATTTAGAAAGCCTAGAATGATGTCTGTGATGAAAAATTAATAATGATTGTGCAAAGCCAGCCACCTGCATTAATATCCTCCTTAGTAAGATGTTTCTAAAGTTAAGTAGCTGAAAAGGGACATTTAAAGGATTTCAGTTCTAACTCATCTATCACTCTGAGGCTGCCCTCCAAAGACAGAGTTGTGGCAAAGCAAAGAACTTGCTTTTGTCCCTCCGGATTTCAGTTGGGTTGTCTTATACAGGAAGACACACAAGGCTAATAAAAGTAGCTATGGTTTATTAAACACTTAGCCTGTGTCAGGTGCTCTATGTGCACGATCTCTAATCCCCAAAATAATCTTGTGAGGGAGCATTACTACCCTCACTTTATAGGTGGGGACTCTGCACACCAAGTCCAGGAAAAGTCACTTGCTTGGGTTTGTGTGACTCAGACACAGCATAACTAGGATTCAAGTCAAGTGTGGTCTCCAGGAGGGACAAGAAGCTCACTATTTCCAGAGGCACTTGATACTGCCTCTGGATACTTTTAACCTTCTGGATTAATAGGAGTAGAACGTCATTGTTTTCAGATTCTTAAGCTCCTATCCATACCCAGGTCCAGGACAGGTAGGGCCAGGTAGGAGAGACATCCCTGCTCACTTAGTTCTTGTGTCTTCACTGGTCAGTTCTTGGTAGAAACCCATTGTCTTGGTCTACCACATTTCTGGGAGAGGGATGAAGTAATTTATCTCACAAACCCAGGGAAGTTGAGAGTGGTTTGGAAGAGAGATGAGATGGGAGGGACCGGGAGCAAAGATGAGAGGTGGAAAATTAACTGTGCTGCTTTAGAGAATTATTCATAGGCATTTCTCAAGGTGAGAACATATTCTACTTTGTCTTTTCCATGTTCTTGGAGATAATTAAGGTCTGGTCTAGGGAAATCTCTTTATAAACAAAATCCATAGATACTAAAATTTACTGATTTCTCTGGCAAAGACTGGTCAACAGAGACTGGTCATATCTACCTAGTACTTCTGGGTTATAAGAGAAAAGTACCTCAGAACTGTTCAGCTGTCCTTCTACCCTGAAGAATTTGAGTGAAATCTCTTCCCAGAGGCCCAAGAGAGCTGAGAGAAGTCAAGGAGCCCTGGAAGATGTAGACACGTGAAATCGTTGGTCAGAAAAATGTACTGGGGTCCAGAGCTCAGGGATCACATTGAAAATGATTCCAAATTACGAATCTTGGGCTAGTGTCACCATGAGGAACCTATAACCTAAATCACTTCCCATGGGTCACCATGGTACCCCTAGCCACAACTTGGATCCTGGTTTCTGGTCTAGTCCTAATTCAACATACAGTCTGAGATGACCATCATCCTTTTATGGAGTGGGTGAGAGGGGGTAGATTTAGAGACAGTGAAAAAAATAATTCCTCCTAAAGGACATGTGCTATAGCAGTCACTACACAAGATGCTTTACCTAAATTAAGTCTTTGCCAAAAATGCCCGTTTTCCCAGGATTCAAAAGGGCTCAATGATTTTCTCAAGGTTGTACAGATTAAGATCTGTCATATTCCAGACTCCAACAAAAAGAGGGCCAAGTTAAAGCTGTCTTTCTGCTCATGATTACCAGCATCACTACTCAGTTATCACTATTCTTGGGTGCTCTGCAGGATTCCAAAGGCTGAACACTGATACCTTCAGAAGGGGAAGCAAAAGGAGACAGCAATTGAGTGAAATAACTCCAGCCCTAAAAAGGTCAACAGGTGAACCAGAAACAGAATGTGGGTGGTCCATTAACTTACTACTTCTTTGCAAAAGTTGCTAAGAGGTCCAATTGATTGCATGAAAAATATCAACTCAGGGAAACACATCAGTCAAACTGATAAAGATGTCAAACACTGAGACAGACATTTGTCTAGTGAGCCAAGTGCTAAGAAATATGAGGGTGGGGTCAGGAATGCTGGGCAGCGTGATGTTCATGTTCACAGCATCTCAGAAACCAGAGCTGGAAGAAAATGGAAGGGCCAAATCACCTAGCACCCCGACCAGCCCCACCTTGATACCCACAGGAACAGGAGACTCATTATTTCCAGAGATGATACTGCTACTTCTGGACACTTCTAACTTCTTGGATGTTGGATAAATAGGAATGGAACTTCAGTATTTTCAGACTGAGCTTCTGTGAGACCACAGTAATAGTTGGACACAGTATGAGTGTTAAATGGCCCTGCCACCGTGGAAAACAGATAATTAACCATATGATCTGGCTACCCAGTTTCTAGGTATTTGCCCAGTGAAAATACGTGCCCATACTAAAACTTGTATGCAAACACATTCATAATTATAAAAAACAGGAACAACACAAATATTCACCAACTGATAAATGAATAAACTGTAGTGTATCGATGCCATGGAATACTACTGGTAAAGCCAGATCAAAAAATATACTACTGCTATAGGCAAAATAATTTCCCTACATGCAAAAAATCAGATTTGACAGGTCAAAGGCTATGTGTGTTATTATTCATTTATAGGATATTCTGTGAGAAGTGACAAACAGTATGCACAAACCAGATTGATTCCAGGAGCTAAGGATAAAGGGAGGTATTTGTTGACTATAAAGAAGTATGTAGGAATGTTTTAGGTAAGGGAAATGTTCTACGTCTTGATTGTGGGAAAGATTTTACAACTACATGCTCTTGTAAGAATTTATTAAACTCTACACCTAAAAGAACAAATTTCACGGTATGCAAATTATACCTCAATACATTTGACCTTAGAAAAATATTCAAAAATATGCAGATACATATTTTGATGGCTTTATGATTTCTGCTTGGAGGTTGCAGGATTTTGGTCCTCATGGTGGTAATGATGGCAATCTAAGGACTCTCCTCTAAAAATCTCTGAGGGTTTCCTCATCTGGGTTCCTGAATCTGTGTGGCCATTATTGGAACTTAAGTTTCTGTGTTTTAGGCCAAAATTCCAATGCTGCCGTAGTGGAATCCTAGCTTCTGTCTGTTGGGCCTTTCTGTCCTAGAACTTGGTGTCTGTACCTTGCTGCTCTGAGCGATTTAATAATTTTTTTCCCTTAATGCTCTACTTTTCTATGGTTCTCTCTGAAGTTTTTGAGTTTTTAGATATTATGTTTCTTTTAATTCTTACACAAGGTCATTTTCTTTTAATGGGATATGCATGTTGCCAGGGTGACAGGGACTAGAGCAACGAAGGGAGGAGTACCACCAATTCCTAGACTACTCGCTAGCACCATTGACTCCCATGCCTGGTGCTGTGTCCAGAATTCCATGTTGCTCAGTTCCCGTTGTGGATTCTCCCCTTGAAATGTAGCTCTTAGCATGTTCTGCCCACACACGCCAAATTCATCATGCTTGTTTCTATATCTGAACCTCAAATTTGGACACAATTCAAGTTCTTTTCTCAGGGTATTCCTAACCCATGAAAATCAGCCCTGTGAGGGAATGGAGAAGGTAGGATAATAGCTAACTTAAGAAGTTCAGAATAAACAGCTCAATTATAGTTTTGGTCTAAAGCCTTCTTTTTTGCTAATGAAGATCTTTTGTGTTGTAGCAGCTTTTACCTATAGTTCTCATTTTTCTCCTTTGGCACCAAGCTGAGTAAATCCAATGCCTCTTTAATGGGATAAGACTTCAGCTTTTTGAGGCTAATCATGTCTATCTAGAATTTTTTATATAGGCTGCCTTAGTAAGAATTCTGTGCCTTCTGGGAAGACCGTATCTGGAGTTCAAATCAAGATGCAGAACCTATATGCATGCAGGACATAGGAGAGAGATGAGACACTGGTTCTCAGGGGAGAGCAAACAGAGACTCCTATATCACACTGCAGAAACTACCTGCCGTGTGCTTTGGATCTTCCTTTTTCTCCCATGCAGAAATGTCCAAAGAAACAACCGAGCATTCTCATGTCTCTAGGGACCAAAAGACCTCTTTGGCATCGGGGGACCATCAGTGAATTGATACTGCTCCTGTAAGTTCTCCATGGCATTACTGGCACTTTTTTAGGAAAAATATTTTTATATTTTGGCTCCAAAGTGGGTCAAGCACTTCCTAAGGGTATCAGCTGGGGCTGGATTCTGCACAGAGGACTAGAGGGAGGAAATATCCTGGTTTTAATGGAAGAAACATCCCAGATATGTGGGGGAAAAGACCCAAAAACAAAATCAGCAAAGCATAGTGTACCCAGCTCCGCTCAAAGCACATGGGAGTTGGCACTGTGCAGAGTTCTGGTGTTCAATCAAGGTTGAAACATAACCCAAACATTGGCAAGTCCACGGGCCAACTCCCTACATTTCTGGAATGGGCTCACTGAGAATTAGAAATACATTTCTTCCACTAGAGTTTCCTTTATTCTTTACCATCCAGACTGTTTTTTCTCTCAAGTGCTACACAAGACCAGTCCCCTTCCAAGCACAGCCATGTGGTCTGAACACAGAGGGAGACCCCCTCCCTTGTTTCTCTCTCCAAAACTCTTTTGGAGGAGGACCCTGTATTTGGAAGAAGAAATATTTTTGACTCACTATGGGTGGAGGGTGACACCCCTGGGTATGATCAAATAACAAAAGATGCCTTCAGTACTGCTTCATGTGGAACAAAGAGAAGAATTTGCATTCTTTCTGAGATAGGGGAGTGGGAAGAAAGAAAAAGAAAAGAAAAGGAGGCCAGGGCCTTTCCGGAGATAAAAAACTTTAGAGGTGATCCTGACTCCAGAAATGCTTCATATAGGTTATTAAAATCATCAAGTGACTGACTGATGGGAATGGTCTTGGGGTGGCAGTGCCAGAAAAGGAACTGTATACTGCCCCTAAACTTTAATGGAAAAGGTCAGAAACTTCAGCCAGATTGCAGGGTCTGAAGAAAAAAAATTTTTTTTATTTTAAAGAGGATAAAACCAAGGAAAATAAAACAGAATAAAACCAATCAAAACAAACCATTTTAAGTGATACAGGATTTCAAAGCACTATGAAATCAACAATGGTTACTATACGGCCTTTTGTTGTCTTCAAAGTAGCTGTAGATACCTTTGGACATAGTAAAAACCAAACAGAACAGAACAGAATAGAAACAATAAAAACAAAATAATGGATGCAATTAAGGACTTCAAAACAAGACAATAGTAAATCCAAAACGGCTACCATAATATATCTTGCTATCTCTGAAATAGCTGTTCCTGCCATCGGATATAACAAAATCAAACAAAACAAAAGAGAATAAAACCCAACTCAACGAAACAATGAAAATGATACAAGACTTCAAAACAAGACAATAGGGAATCACCAATGGCTACCACCCTCAGAAGGAGATCCCCCCTAGATGCCACACTGTGTACCGCTATCCTCTGAACAGATGATCAGACCCCTGGCCCTAGACCTGCAAGGTCAGTGAAACACCAAAGCACCACAGGCATCAAATTGTACCTCACCTGAATAGCTATAATCGCAACCTGTGTTTCTTCGGATCAGCTGGTTACTTGGTGGGGCGGGGTCGGGAGGGGGCAGA
This sequence comes from Cuniculus paca, assembly GCA_004365215.1. Classification (NCBI taxonomy): domain Eukaryota; kingdom Metazoa; phylum Chordata; class Mammalia; order Rodentia; family Cuniculidae; genus Cuniculus; species Cuniculus paca. Next base: position 28,456 of record RJWT010002642.1, on the reverse strand, counting down.
GGTGGGGGGATGGGATTGGTGCTTCTAGTTTGCCAGCCTGTGCACCGGAAGGGGCTGTGGTCTGGCTGTCCACCGGCTGGTGGCAGCCTGCGCATGCACTGGTTCAGGTGGGGAGGCCTTGCTTCTTGGTGAGGCCTTGTTCTCTGCCCCCCAGAGTCCTCAAATGGCGCTGACTCGAGGGGAAAGGCTTGGGTCTGGCTCTGAAGGAGAAGATTTGAGCCTACATTACATTTGTTTCCTCATTTATTTCTCCTGATGCACTGGAATTCTTTCCTTTGGGGACTCTATGGATTCCCAGTGTCTAGCATGTTGCCCAAAACATGTGAGTCCCTCAAGTAATGTTATTCAAAGAAGAAGGGATGGGAAGATAGATTTTCAGTCAAATCTAATTTTATAAATAAGGAAGGGTAAAAGATAATGAGAATGCCGTATGAGCTTGATACAACATCTCAATATTGATTTCTTGTGACATTTTCTGGTTCATTAAAAGGAAAATGGAGTCAGAGTAACCTTTCTTTAAATACTTCCATCCTTACTGAGAGAAATCTAGCCCAGGTGGATTGGTGTAGAGAAATACCTGCCCCACCAAGCCCGTCCTATGCCCTAATTGGGTACCATAGTACATGAACTAGAATCATGTCAAGTTAGAATTGGAAAAGGACATTAGAAATCACTTAGAGATAGTCTGAACCATGGACCTTCGTCATGTCATGTGACATTTTCTGTTTTTGTTTCTTTGTTTTACAAAATGCCCTTTACTTTAAACTGAAGCCTCTTAGCTCATCAATACAACTGTGTGCTCCACACAGGAATAGGCCCATATTAAAAGCATGAAACATGATTGGCATAAAATCAGTGCTGGAAAGTGCCTTGAAATGTTTTACAAGAAATAAATATTACTCTTTCAAACCACAGTGGCTCCTGGTAAATCAAAGGCCTTTTTGTTTAGTTGAGCACCTCCCGTGAGGATATGCAAAGCAGGCTTTGCCTTCAGTCTTGGGTAGGAGTTGGAGAAAGATAAACTGGAGTTCTAGGGGCAAGGGTGAGGATGATATGAGAGGGAGGAAAAGAGATGAGATTGGAGGAAGTAATGCACGAGAGGACTGGTGAGATGGCAAGAGGTTAGGGCGAGGGGTGATGTGGACACAGAAATTATGCCATGCCAATGGCCAAGAGTCATTATGGTGACTCTCATGATGCAAACTTGGCCCATTTTCACCTTCTGTAAATCTTGAGCTGATTTTTTGAGCAAAGTGGCCAATTTCCCCAGAAATTCATAAAAAACTTAGGAGGAGAGAATTGGACCTTCAGTGGAATATAGAGTGGAGTTTTAAAAATTTTTACCAAGAGCTTAAGGAGCAGGGTAGTCACAGAAGATATCTAAGATATGCAAGACTTAATATCATAGGAACTTACATACATATACACACCAGGACCTTGAAATGTGCATGTTCTAAAACAGAATGGGGAAAGAGATAGAAGTCATAGATAAATTGTCCATTTTTAGCTGCAAAGTAGAAAGTATCTATTGAGTGCTGCCTTTCAGGCACTTTTCATTTTTCTCTGGTACAATTTTGGTGATGTCATGATTGCACGAGAGATCCCACAGCCAGTGGCCGCAGGATGCAGATCATCACCCATGTGAAGTTAGAGAACTTGGGAAAAATGATGGCAGTGATGACACGTTATTCAACAGTTTCCATAGTAAAGTCTGATGAGAAATTTTCACTCTTGTACACCCAAAGAAGAATGATATGTGAAGCATCCACAAACCAATCCTGAACCAGGAGCAGAGTGAAATTCAAAGATGCAACACACCTCAGGCCAAGGGTGAGTATCAGTGCTATGATAAGCAACGAGGCAATCTACACCAGGATGGCTTTAGTTCTGAAAAGATTGCTAGAAGATAAAATTTCTCTGGTTTTCCTGGTGATCAGATATGCTACTTGCTGAATTCTAGGTGTTTTTTCTGCTGCCTGATATCTTTTACTCATATCATCCAGAGCTTACTGGGAGTGTTTAGGTTACAATTTTCCTTTGCATAAATGATGACAAAAGCAACAAAGGCTCCTGGTGCTTACGAGAAGCTGGTGCACAGGCAGGACTACGTGGTAAGTTGTTATTTTTGTGAGCCTATCCTGCTTGTGGTGGAACTTTTGGTTCATAGTGTCGCTTTCGGTGTTCTTATAAGTTAGACAATGAAAGGTTTATTTCTGTGCAGAGTTTGATGAACAAGATCATAATGGTGTCACCAGGCAGTGAGGGACCAATAATAATGTAGGGCTAGAAAAAAAAAAAAAGGGCAAAACTTGGCATTGTTCTTGGCCAGAGTATAAGCAATGATCTTTAGATTGTCATAGATCATGTGGCCTTCTTTCACCTTGTGACTTTTTTATTTTTTATTTTTTTGGTACTGAGAATTGAACTCACGGCCTTGCACTTACCAGACAAGCACTTGAGCTGCTGAGCTACATCCCCAGCCCTTCACCTTGTGACTTGAAGGACAAAGTTGTTGCATTGTCATTCAGTAAGACTGGGAGGTCTGCATTTTCAGCTGTATCAGAATCTGCTGTCCCCACAACAATCCCAATATTTGCTTTCTTTAGGGCATTGATTCTATCCTCTGTCACAACAGTTACATCCTGTCTCCAACAGTTACCACAACCAACAGCTTCTGAGATTTCTGGATGAATGGTAAGAACTCATGCAGCTGACCCTGACTTACATCCTTCAGTGTCTTACTGCTCACTACAACAGCTTTTTCATCCCAGTTGTTAACTTGTAGCATTGAGTGTCTTACTTCATATCATTATTGGCTCAAATGCTACCTATACTCTTGGCAATAGTTTTGGCTGTGCAGGGAGAATCACTAAAATGTATCACTCTGATACTGGCTCTCGGACCTTTGGTAACTGCATCAGCCACTGTGGACTAAGAATGATCAATCATGAATAAAAGCCCACAAAACAAAGTGGGGAGTGGGAAAGGTCATAGTTTCTGTGTCAAGGGAAAAGATTTCTGGGAACTTGATAGGTAGAGATGATAAAGTCCCAGAGCCCACACCCCAGGTCACTGAGGTCCCTGAGGTTATAGTGCGTGAAAGAACTTTTCCAGAGGCTGCTCAAGGCCACTGGTGATGATGGTGCTGCACTTTTCTAAGGTTATCACCCTGACGAACCATTGGTCCTGATTTCTTTTTTTTTTTTTTTTCTTTTTGAACCATTGGTCCTTGTTATCATGGTCTTACATATGGAGAGTTGAACTTTGAGGCTAGAGTCCAAAAGGATTTCAGCCTGGATAATTTGTAGGCTCCTTTTCTAGTTTCCATCATATCACCCAAAACGATCCCTGAGAATTTCCTAGTGTAGTTTCCTACCACAACTTTCTCACTGATGGAAAGGCTTTTCTCTTCTGGTTTGAACTCAACTCAGTCACACAGTGTTATGGTCACGAATAAGGAAGCTTAGGTTCCAGAGCTGTGGGTGAAGACTTCCCTGTGTCAGTCACACAGATCCGAGTGTCAAACTACAGATGGATCCTGCTGGGATCCACAGAGACCATCCTCACCATGCAAATGGTGAGGTAGGACAGAGAGTCTCTACCACCTGCTTGTCCTTCACTGGACAGTTCTGTCTCACTATCTGATTTTTATTATTAGTAAAATGACAGTGACAGTCACCAGGAGACCCTTAGATGCACATGTGTGTAGGGCACAATACCTCAGGGACGCTGTGATGATGAAGAAAAGAAGGCTGGTGAATGTGGTTGCTCTTGCCACAATACAAGCAGAGTGTGAGCTCAACAGCCGTGGATGTCCTCTCATTTCTAACTCCCAAGTTCCTCATTTCTAACTCTTAAACCAGTGAGACAATCTGCCCAAAGATTGTGCCAGAGCCTGTGTTTGAGACCATGCCATTGCGGTGTCTTCCAATCATTTTGTGGGAGTGAAGCCAACACTCTTTGTTTTCAAGGAATTGTCCTAAGCAAAGTCACAAGAACAAGATTTGGGCTTGGCCCTCCCAAGGAGAGATGAGTTTTCTCTTGTACCTCCCTGAGAAGCCAGAAACCTGATGCCCACAGGAATTTCATCTTCTCCTTTAGTCTCCAGTGTGTACTGACCTCCAGTTGCCTGCAGGGTTGGCATTCTTCTCACATCTCAGATAACCAGAGGTCACAGAGGAATACTTTTTCTGAAGCTGATCTTGATATTGGTACTTTTTGCCTCTTGGTGACAAGTGAAGATTCCCACAAGTAAAGCAAGCACAGAGCTCGTGTCCATATCACCTAGGGTTGCTGTTGGAGACTTGAATCCCAAAAGCAACCCAGCAAAGGAAAGCCACAACACCACTAAACCATCTGTTGAGGAACTTGGTAATCTTTGATATTTCGGCTGGTTAGGGTGTTGGGGTTTCTCCAAGCAAGGACTTTTGTAGCTCTCATGCTGCATGAAATATTACCCCTCATTCCTCTTCCAATTCCTTATTGTTGAATTTGTGGTCATCCCGGTTAAATCCTTTTTTAGGTTCCCATTTCTGGTGATTTACTTTGGGTTCCAGGCAGTTGTTCCTATGGCCCCTGCACTTTTCCTTGCCACTTCTTTTATTCTCTACATCTGAACTGTACATGGAGTAAAATTTTGCTGTCATCTACGCTGTGATGTGAATACAATGGGTGCGGGTGGACTGAGGTTGGGCACAGGATCCTGGGTGACAGGAGGGCGCAGCTGCGAGGTGTAAGCCATACTAAGGGCCATGAACCTAGGGGCCCAGATATAGGAACTTGAGGGTTAACCTTGGCAAAGTCATGTTACCATCCTACATTCCACCTGGTTCAGCCCTTTTTCTTTGACTTCTGTCCATTTCTGTTCTTAATTCTGTCCATTTCCTATGTACTCTACCAGATTGTGTTTACTGTGAGCAGAATCTGTGTTTATTTCATCATCATATTCTCACTACATGGAATTCAAAATAAATACTTATTGAATGACTAAATGGCCTTGCAATTTAGGATCTGAGTGTTTATGTCTACCATTTAGCAGATAAATGTATCCACTGACTGGAAGAGATAAAGACTAAATGAATGAATTTCACAAAGCAGAAGGCTTGAGATAGGTCAGCAGTTCTCAGTTGGGGTTGTTGGAATCCTTCAGGGAATAAGATTTACAAGTCAGTCTAAGCCTCAGTTTATGTACCTGTAAGGTCATGATGGAAGTATTTACCTATTGGGGTTGTCAGGATTCAACGAGATAATGCATAAAGAGTATATTCAACTATTTGTGGTATGTGAGAAGCACTCAAATGTAGTTATTAATATTACAGTTAACAGTAATGATTAAAAATCATTAAGCCTGCCAGCATCCTCAACACAGCTTTGCACATGGAATGCTCATTACGGCTAATGATGACATTTTTGGTAGTTTTTGATTTTGGATGGTTCACATAGGGGTATTTTAGCTTTGCCTTCTCAAGAGAAATAACCATTTGCAACATCTGTTTTGAGGCTCCTTCAGGAACAGGGAACAGGGCATAGTTGTCTCATTACTCTGGCACACAGAGAGCTCAATACACGTTTTAGGTGAAGGAATGAATGATTCCTGCTCACAGAAAGCACTGACATTGGACATTATCTCACAAAGCAACCAGAGTCAGTGGTGACTTACAGTGATGAACCTCAACCCTAAAGATGCTTTAGATATCTTTCTACTCAGAAGTTTCCATTATGCTGTAATTCATGTAAACAGCAACCATCCCTTCCTTAAACCTATTTTAGATTCAGATCAGTCAGCTGCCTCCACGCATAGAGAGGCACATTCCTCATCAGGTGTGTCCTAATTGATGATTGATCAATCCAGGACTTTGGCGAGATGTCTGATGTAGCTCTCATCAGCTCCACAAGCAACGCCATGATCAATTTTAGGAGTCGAGCTGATGCGGCTTATCAAGGGACCTTAGCCGCTATGACGCGATAGCCTGGCTTGATGCCCTTGGCCAAAGTCAAGGGTTGGGTGGGTAGTTTGGCTCTCTGAAGAGCCTGCCTGGCCCACTCTGGTGGTGTGTGTTAGGACAGCAAGAATGCATTGCCTAAGCTAGGAATGTGGACCGTCTCTGAGGGTTAGCGGAAAAGGGAGATGGAGGGAGGGAACTCTGGTTCTGATGGTGGAACAAGAGAACGGGTTGTTCAGAAGGACATGTAAACAGTCTTTGGCTCCAGCATTCCTGCTGTTATCCACAGTTACTCATACTCAATATATCTTGGGCATTGTTTGGGACAGGCAAAGTGTGGAACCAAACCAGGAGCAGATGCAGGGCATTTTTAGATTTGGGTGCTTAGGTGCAAACAGTCTTGGAATAAGGTGGGTGTAATTGTGGTTGCCATGACCTAGAGAGACATTTACCCTCAGACTTTGGAGAGAGGACAACTTATCCCAGGCCTTTGATCCTTGAGAAGGGGAAGAGAAGAGGGGGTAATTCTTTGGTTTAAAGCATTTGTGGGAGGCCATCTAAGGGCAGATACCTTTACAGCCCATCTTCTCAGAGTGACACATCCTGATTTGCTGATTAGAAAGAAACCAGAAGTCCTATGCCCACCCCATTTAAACCTTTCCCTATCCAGGCAGGAAAGAGCACCCCTAATCTCATCTTTGTTCCTCTGTTAGTTGGTAATTAATTTTAGCACATCGAGCATTTTTAATCTGAATAGGCTCACCTCACTGAGTAGGAATTTAGCTTGGAAGGCAAGGCCTTAAGGCTGTGAAATGTTTTGTAGAAAAGGCAATGCTTCGGGGCTTCTCTACTACCCAGTACCCTTCCCACTGGAGGGAACACAACCATCTTATCAGAGTGACTCATCCCACAGGTGGCTGAATATGAGCTTATGATGCAGTGTGCTTGCTAGTATGAAGATTTATTTTCTTCTTTTCTCAGCCATGGTAACCTTCTGACACTTCTAGAATATGGTGGATCTTTTCCCCAGTCTTTGCATGACTGGCTTTTTTGCATTCTTTAGATCAGCGATAGCTTCTTGGATGACCTTTCCTGACCACCCTATACCTGAAGTAGGTTTTCCAGCTCTGCCTCCCCCAGTTCTTGTTCCTTTAAAGCTTTCTTTGCAACACAGCTCTGACTGCATGTGTGTGTTGTGCACTTATTTATTGTCTTTAGAGTGTGGCTCTGTGAGGTGTTGCCCACCTCGTTTATGGATATAGTTTTAGGGAACAGGACTGATCTAGTGTACTTAAAATATTTTCATCTCTTTTGTGTCTACTTCAGTGCTTTGGCAACTTTTGGGGATGCACATGAGACACAGTCTCTTATAACTTAAAGTCTATTTGGAAAGATAGAAATTTGTTACTAGTGTTTGTGATGTACCCTTTGAGGGAAGGAGCCCTAAATTGGTGTGCAGGAGCTGGAGGAGGCTGGAGGATAGAAAACCCAAGAACTGAGACCTGAGGAGGTAGAAGTTATCCAGATAAAAATAGTTCTTGGCAGAGGGGTTTACATGTGCAAAGACCAGGAGGTAGGAAAGATGAGGGTCTTCTGAGGTCATGAAAGTTGTGTAGCAGGTATCAAGTGGCAGGTGGCTGTCGATGTGGAGAGGTGGACAGCAGGGGACAGCACAGCACGGCATGGGAAATCACACTAAATTAAATTTGGATTTCACTCTGTTGCAGATGCAGAGATGTGGGAAGAGTTTTATGTAGACAGAGGTGCACCTGGATGGTCAGTTTTGAAGGATTACTCTGCTTTGTGAGGAGCAAGGACTTGGAAGGGGTGAGAGCAAAGTTAGGGAAGCCACAGAAGAGTCACCGCATGGTCCAGCAGAGCAATGCAAGCTCGGCCTGGGGATGAGGAGCAGGGGAATGGCTCCTTGATACTCAGGGGTGGAGTCTGAAGGTGCCTGACTGTCTATATGTGAAAGGAGTGAAGGCAGGAATGCTTAGAAGTGGGTGGTGGAGATGGGTATGAGGCTCCTTTCCTTGGGCCATCTGCATGGGTGGTGATGTCATTCAGTGTTGGGTGAGCCAGAGGGAGGAAGGGCATCAATTACATCACCATGGACAAGCCATTCCTCTCGTCCTCTTTCCCTAGGAGAATTCCAACCGCCTAGAGACCCAGAGCAAAGTGCCAGCTTCTTAAAGTTTCCTCTGAACCCCTATAGAGCCAGCAATGTGCCCACAACCCTTTGCCTACTTGTACATTGCTCTACATTGTCTCATCCAGATTAGTCTTGTCTTTCCAAATAGGTGGCATGTTTTGTTTGTCTCAGTAAAAAATGAACCACTGAATGGCTGAATACATGGCGGGTGCTCAGTATTTTGGGCCTCTTGATGACTATATTAGAATTTCCTGGAGAAGTAGAGTAAATAGGATATATTTTGGCTCCTGAGATAATGATGAAGGCTGATGAATTCAGATACCACAGTGTGGGCTCGCAGGATAGAGACCCAGCAGAACTGAGGGTGCAGATGCGATCTGAAGGCTGTGTTCTGGAGAATCCTCTCTTGTTTATGGAGACCAGTATTTTTGTTCTATACAGGCCTTCCACTGACTGGATGCAGCCCACCCACATTATGGAGAGTAACCTGCTTTACTCAGAGTCTGTGAGGCGAACGTTAATCTCATCAAAATACACTCAAAGTTGATGCATAAAGTTAACCATCACAGGGACTGAGTGGTGTTATGCAAATCATAATCACGCTGTTAGGTTAAGTGGGAAAGTCAGGCCGTGGGTCTGTGATCTCTTGGATTTCACAGGTGCACATATTGAAGCTGAAAGAGAAATTATAAATGGAGAGAGGTGAAGGGGTTTCCCCAATGTCACCCCACAAGATCATGTGAGGACTAGAGGTGGAACTCAGGTGCGTGGGCTCCTGGGTTTGTTTTTTCCCCACTGCTTCTCACAAAGCACAGTATGAGTGTGTGATCCTGTTCTTCTGGCTAAGAGGACATGATGCTGTCTTGGAGCTGTGACTTCTAGATTTTAACTTGGAGAGTATGAAAACCCGAAAAAGGGAACCATGTCTCTCCAGGTGTATGTTCTTTGTCAGGGAGATTCTGAAAACAGCAGTTTGAGTTGGAATATGGGTAAAGCACGCTGCAGCTTAGGCCATTGCCTAAGTCATCGGTGTGAGGCAGCTTCAAGGCGAGGAGCCTGGACACCGGGGCTTGAGAGGTCAACGTGAGTTCTGAGCACAGGGTGGAAGCCTATCAGATGGAAGGGAAAGGCACCATTTAAGATGGCAAAAGGGGTCACTTAAGGTCAGCGGGCCACACCAGTCATCAGGCCTCACCAAGGTTCAGGGTACAGAGTTCAGGCTCAGGTTGAGTTTAGGGTTTCTTGTTAAGCATCAAGAGATTATGCAGGCTGTGGGATTTAGGCCAAGATGCCTGAGACACATTCTGGATCTAGGAATGGCGTGTGAAACTCTGTTCCAGGGTAACTGGGGGTGGAGATGGAGTCCAGGGCCCAAGCCTTGGGTTTAATTTATCTCTCTATTTCTGCTTCTCTTTATTCTGATTCTTTGTCTCACTTTGCATCACCCCATCTCTTCTCTTTCCTTTTCTTTTCCCCTTGTGTTCCCCTTGCCTTTCTCGTCCCCTTCCTCCTTCCCTTCTCATGCTCCCCTTTTTCCATTCCCTTCGCTTCTTCCCCCCACCCTCGCTCTTGCTTTCTCACTCTCTCATGGGCTGGGAAGAGCTGACTGACATGTGCTGCTCCTCTGCAGGCATCAGAGAGAGTTTGCACATGAGGGCGAACAGCAGCTGGATTTGGCTCTCAAGGGACAATCGCTATTCTTGCAGAAACTCACTGGGCAATGAAATTTCCAGGCAGGTGGTCTCTTCTTTCACAAAACACTCGATGCAGCAGAATTGAACACAATACCTACGGGCAATGCTTTGGCAGACCCTGTAATGGGATTTTCTGTGCATAATTTCTATATTTGTCAAGGAGGCTGCATTAGACCCGTTATACCCACATGATGCCAACCACCCAGATGCAAGAGCAATTCAGGTATCCTTTTGGCCCACTGACATTCTAGGGAGCAAGATTTCTGCAATTTTTAGAATCCATAATGCAGTGGTAATTGGATTCATAGTGCTGCTATATGTCTTGGTTTCATTTTCTTAGCTCAAGAGATTTTTGAATTAATCTGAGTGCAGAGAAATTTAGAAGCCCACAGGCATCACAAATGAGGGATAGGGAGTCACTGCAATCGTAGTCGCCTTTTCATAGACCCCAGACCTGCAAACCATGCACTAGTGCTACATTTCAGAGCTCACCAAATGGATAAATGCTTCTGTCCCTAAGACTCTGCATGGTGGCAAGTGTGGAAACCTGCAGATGTTGCTAATTTTTAAGTATAACAAATATTGGGAGCTGGAATCCAAACATAATCCCTTGTTCATATGTGTCAGAACACCCTTGAGAAACAAAACAAGTATCATCTAGGGGAAAGGGCAAAAACCTGGGTAAGGAACGAGGTAGGCTGTGCCAACCAAGGCGCCAGTGCTGCTGACAAATGAAAAAGAAGACATTGGAACTTTGACAGGCGAGTGGAGGATGGGTCGGTCTTCTTTTCCGCTATTCTTTTCCACCCACAGAATTACTCAATAATTGGATGAAAAGGAGTTCCATAGATGTTATGGATTTGGAATTTTAGGAAAAAATGTGATAGAATTCCTTGTAAAACTTGATTGGAGATGTGTGCAGATTGTTCAGGGAGGCACCATTGGCCTCTCCAGCAGGGAGGTTCCAGGGAGGGGTGGTAGCACCCCCTGATGTTGGTGGCCGATACTGGTGCATATTGCAGGGTGTGAGTCCTGGATATTTGCCCTGTCCAACCTTCTCTCTTAAGCCATGAGTGGATTCCAGAATAGGAAGTGTTAGTGGATAGCAACAAAAAATTCAAGGCAGAACTTTCCAGATTTGAAGTTCCTTGCTTGGTGGCAAGAGGCAGAAACATAACAACATTTTGCCCAGAATTGCAAAAATACATCTGTGAGACAGGAATCTCAGATACAAATATCTGAGCAGTAGAGAGAAAGCTGTGAAAAATGAGTACTTAGTGTAAACTTGGGACAAAAGAGAGATTGCCAATTTGTTTGGTACTTGACCTGGATTCACCACTGGATGACTGGGGGCTTCAGGATGAGGGGTAGTGGAAAGTGGGGCAGGAAGGAGATTGTTTAAAAATAAAAAGAAGCCAGTACAATTTAGGGCCGGAGAAAAATACAGGTCATTGTGGGGCACTTAGAGACTTTCTTGTGGATGCTGATGAGACCATACCTATAAAGAATTTAGGCACTTAAGAGTTTGTGTCCCTGGGATGACAGATTCAAGGAAAAATTTTCAAGAGGGTTGGAAAGCCCAACAGGTCAGTCTGGCATCCCTACTTTGCTCTTTCTGCTTTGCTAAGGAATAGCACTTTAGGATTTGCTGGTGGTCTACTCAGCATAAAAATTAAAACTGCAGAGAAAGGTCAGGAAAGGAGAGATAAGTGTCATCAAAAAAGGAGATAAAGAAATGAGAATTAGAATTCTCAGAGCCCATCTTGTCTGTGCACTCAATGTCCACGATAGGGTGATATGGGTGGTGGTGGGGAGTGACTTTGGCTTCCATCATGTTTTGGGCGACTGTAATACAAAGAATGAAAGAAGGAAGGGGGTTTATGTTAGGTTCAAGATTGCCCTTATTGCTTATAACATGAGCTCAGTTGGCATCTCTTTGGAGGCTGAGGAAAATGTGTAGAGGTATAGCTTGGGTGAATGCTGAGATAGAACAAATACCAGCAGGTAATTTTGAAACATGTTTGGGCAGATAATCAGAGAAATCTGGAGTCATCTTTCCTGGTTTAAATTTTTCCCTAGTGTCCACAGGAAGTCTCCAGACAGAAGAACAATTTGGGGGAGGGAGAAGGGATCAGCACAATCAAAAGGAAAAGGGTGGACTGAACTCCACCATGAATATCTTTTGATGTCTTGGCTCAAAAATGCCTTCTCTGAGGTTTTTCTTCTCTTAGGACATGAGCAGTTTCCTCATCCAGCTCTTCTAGATACTGTGAGGAGTGATAGCTTCAGAGAGACAGAGGTTGGCAGGTGCTATTCCATTCAGAAGATCTGTTAACACCCTCAGCTGCTCTGGGTAGACCATGTGTCCCAACACCCACATTGGGTCTGAGATAGCTGCTGTTGATCCCTGCGAATGTAGTAAAAGCAGAGGTTCTAAGGCCTTTCCCACACCCCGAGATCTTGACTCAAAGATTCATGGTCTTAAATTAATATTTAATCAAAGCTGTCCTGATGCATTTGATGTGCAGTCAATGTTGGAAACCTCTGTGGTTTGGGACATTGCTCAGAGTCAGGGTCGTTACTTTCTAGAAGTTTTTGATGTAAAACAGATAGCACTGACTTAACATCTGCAATACTCTCAAACCATTATAAATTATGGCAATAAACATTGGACAAATATGTAAGATTTATGTATAGTCATGGAGTAGATTCAAATGAAAATGTTTGTGTTATTGAAATGTCACAGTCATTCTAGACAATGACAAAATATGTAGGTATTTAATTGAAATAAGCCTTCTCTTTTAGTCTACACATAGAAACCCCTTTCCCCACTCCCCACTTTCTTGATTTGCTCAATTTTCAATGTTTCCTTCAAAGCAGTTTCTATGCCAGAAAGGCCTAAGTCCTTGCCACATGAAAAGGCTTCTTAATAAAACCAGAAGTTTAGAAACCTGTGTGATAGGAATTTCCCAGATTATGAGATTGTGTGTGCACATGTACACTCATGCATGCACACCTACGGCATGTGGGATGAGTTTCTGGAAGTTTACCTGAATTGCCCTTACTCCTAGCATGTAATATAATAAATAGAAGTCAATGTATGGTTTTATCATCAACATTTAGACCAAACCTGCAGGATCTAGCAATGTGATTAAGTAACAATATGGATAATGATGGCTGGGAGGAGATTTGTGAGAGAAATGGGAAAGGGTTTCTTTTCAATCGAGATCTCCATCTGAGGGAGGGGATGAATTCTTCCATTCAAAAAGGTAAGAAGCGGATTCCACAGAGAAAGTTGTCAGCTGGAGATGGTGTTTGCCTCATATCAGTTGTTTGCTTGGTAAACAGAACAAACTGAGGGTGTTGAAAGGGAGGGGTGTGAGCAATGCCTTTGGCTGATAGCACTTTCAGAAGAGCTAAGAAAACAAGCATATAAAGTCTAACAATCTTTTAGGTTTTGTTTACTCAGGCAAAAAGGAGTCCAGACTATTGGCATCAGTTGAGTCTGGTGAATAGATACAGCTGACCCAGCAAAAGCTGGTCTGCAACTCTGTTCCCTTGACAATAGCTGTTACCTTCCTTCCCAAGCCCAACCTTTCCTCCCTCCCTCTTCTTTGTCCTCTTCCTACATACACACACAGACACACACACACAGACACACGCACTCACAGACACACACACATCCCCCTACTCATTCTTTGTTTCCTTGTGCAGATATAATTTTAGTTTTTCATCTGACTTGTCTCCCAGCTCAGGGAACTATATAAATTGGTTTAATTGTTCTTCAATTATTCCATGCAAGAAAATCTTATCTTTCTGAAGAATCAGAACTTTATATTATGCAACTGCTCCTTTTATTTTCTTTTTCCCTTTCCCTCTAACCCTCTGCTCTCTTCTTCCTCCTCTTTCTTTCTTCCCTTCTCCCCTCCTTCTCAAGATCTGCCTAGCTAGTGCTGGGCCTACATTGAGCTTTCATTTGTTGTTTCATTCCCTTGACAAATTGTCTTCATCCAGCACTTACTAAGTGCCAGTCACTAGGAAAAACTCAGGGATACAGAGATAAAAGGTATGGTCTCTGCCTACAGGTTGGTCACCAATCAAGGGGCAAAGATTTCAGGTTCTAGATAGTCAAATTACACATACTGAATTTGTGGAGTGTCTAGGAATCTCTAGTGTTGAAACTCAGGGATTTGGAGAATAAGTTGGAAAGCTGTCTCAAAGCAAATTTTAAAAAACCAACAAAGGACAAAATGGTGGAGCCAACCGAGCATGACCAAAGGGCTTGCATGTCCCTGTACAGCTCTCTGAAGATTTTTCTGCAAGGCACCCACCTTTCAGAAGGGCTGACTCTGCAGAGGCTAGAAGAGGCCTTCTTTACTCCTGTGGTATCTCAGACACTGGCAGTAAATTTGTTCACTCAGTTTTAGCCCCGTATGACTCTTACTTAGGAGAACATTTTTTGTTACTTGGTTTGGGTTTGACATGCCTTCTAAATCAAGAGAAATTTTGTCACATTGTGTAGTTAGTCTCGCCTTTGCAAATAATTTTCTCCCTGGTTAGATAAGAGGTAGATTAAGGAAAAGATAAAAAGAAGCAGGAAAAAATAAAAGATCCATTTAATACCCCTTCAATAGAAAAAATGAACAAAATCAACAGGTGAAGTAAATATGCTTAAGAATCGGGGGTGAGCATTTGGAAAAGGTAGCTGTTCTTGTGGTGCAAAGTCCTTGCTTAATACAGAGAAGCTCAGATGAGGCTTGGTATGAGTGAAAATAGATAGCTTTGGAGTAAAATGTTTAATTTGATCTGGGAATGGAATGTACCTTGTATTCTTCCTTTTTCATGGAACTGACATATTTACAGCTTGTAATTCATTTTCTTGAGATGAGCACAAAACAGATCTTGGCACTTACAGAAAGTTAAGGATGAAAAAGTTTCTCCACTCACTCCTCTGTCTCTGTCTCTGTCTCTCTCTGTCTCTCTGTTAATCTCTCTCTCTCTCACTGAAGCCATGTTATGTGTAAATGGGGCATCTTAGACTGGGTCCTAGAAATTTAGGTGCCCACATATCTATTCGATTGATATTGTATAAGAATACTGGCTATGGATGGAGTAGTTGGTTGGATTCTCGTTAGGAAAGATGACAAAGGTTTCAAATGCATGATACTTGGTGTCCAATGAGTTTTGTCCTTTCTTGATAAGAATGCATACTTCGTGGAGCTGCTCTTGCAAATAGACCCCTCTCACGGTTGAAGGAGAAAACCCCAGGGATCACTACTCACATCAGTGGAGTTGAGGTTTAGAGACTTCAGGAACACATTGGACACAGCTGTGAGTATTAAAAGGGGTTGGGGGGAACTTATCTTTCAAAATATGTGAAAAGAAAGAAGTTTTAAAAGATAAGGCCTATAGATATTTTGTAGGTTATAGGCAATATAATCTGAGGAATTCTTTATGTCTTTTCAAGCTATGCATTATTTTTATGTCAGGAATTTTGGTGGGCTGTCCTCTGTTTATTAGGGATTCCTCCACACTCCTTCAAAAAGAGGAAGTGAGCTTATGTGATTAGTGAGAAAATTCAAACTAGAAACAACGAAAAATACCCTGACTCTGTGTTAAACAAGAGGACGAGTACATCAGACGACTGCTAGAAATCTATTCTTGGTTTACTTGCCTTTATATCTGTTTTATACAAGTTAAATTCTAGGACATAATGTCTTCTGAAATTCTGTTGTGTTGATATGTCCAGTTACTTGGTCATCACCTTAATTTGAAAATCCATTCCATAAACATAATGTGTGCCTACATTGTGCCAGGCAGGCAAGCGAGGAGGGATAAGAATTTAGGTCTCTTTAGGTGAATCAAATTGATGACCTGCTAAAAGAGAGCCCTGAAGCTAAAGTATGGACCTACCCTTCTTTGTGTCCAAACCAGCATATCCCTTATGGGATTGATCCAGAAAAACAACAGGAATATTGTCAAGGAAGATGGTGTGTCCAGAGAGTGTATCTTTTGAAACACTGGAGTTTGAAATTCACATCCATATCGCATATCACAATCATGGTTGCAACCACTATGTCATTTGAGCCTCAGCTGCAGGCTTCTAAGATGGTAGTGTGATTTCCATGGAAAGGGGAATTCAGAAGTCTTCACCACTGATGGGGATTTCAACTGAGTAAGCCAGTCATTACTTTTCTTAATAGTGACAACAGTTATGAAGTCACTGTGGAAGCCTAGTCTGAGATTCTCTAAGATGCATGTCCTGTTGTTTTGAAGCCAAAGTGAAAACACTCAGAGGAAGAGAACATAGTCAACTTCTTCCCCAGCCTCTAGTGGGGGATCTCCTTGGATGCTGTTGATTTGGTAGGCGAAGGAGTCGACTGTGTGTGAACACATAAGAGAAAGACAGTCTTAGTGCCGTGCTTTAGCTTTTATTGTGAATTCTCAAATCCCCCAAGTATTCTAGCCTTAACTGCTGAACCTATCATTTCAGAATGTACCTGAGCAGTTTAAAGTTGTAAGATGGAATACGTGTTTTAGTACTGGCTTTGTAGACATAGTGGGCAGGTCTGGCTTTTCTCAATATCCTTCCCTTCTGGAGTAGAAGGGACCTAGGTGAGCAACTGTCCACATTTTCCAAGCCCAGATGAGGAATTGATGGTGGGTCCTGGGAATAGAGAAGGAGTTAGCAGAAGACTCTACAAGTGCTTCTAAGGACTCTGGGGCTCGGGCACAGAGAGGAGTTGCTGCAGGATGGGAGAGCCATGGAGCCCTCACCCTCTTCCTTTTCCTCTCATGCCATCAAGTCCATTTGAGAATCCTGCCCCAGCCCCTGGTCTGAGAGGTACAACTGGATATGAGGAAAAGTGATTGGGGCTTTATGGGCATAGTAATTTTTTAGTGACTCCAGTAGGTTTTCTAATTTCTCAGTAAGACTTAGTGAATCAGCAAATGCCATCCAGTATTCAAAGCAGGCTAGCGACCATGACTGTAGGGTTTCATGATGAATGTAAATCAAAACCCAGGGAATGGAAGTAGCTTACCCAAGTCCACTCTTGTTATTAGTGTTCCCCGCCCCCCCCCCATGAGGCTGTGCTCTTTGGAGTATTCTCTTTGGAGATTTTGGGGAGGGGTCATTATGATTTCTGGTATTAGTCCTAATCCAGAGAACATTTATTCCACTTTGTTCTCAGCAAGATCCTTGGACTCACTCTCTTCCAACACTCCAGCCATCTGTTCACCACCCTTAACTGAGAAAAGAAAAAATTTCTGTGACTCATGAAAAATTGCACTGCAGACAAACCTAGTTCCAATGTTTCCTTGCTTTTTTCCATAAGCAATCTTGAAACCAGTTTTCTTTGACCCATAATCTTTAGGGTTTTTCACAACTGTGAAAGTGCCCTGATCCTCCACAGACCTGCTGGGTCACCATGCCTTTGTCAGATTTTGAAATTTGCTACTGTTGCTTAAAACATTTTCCGAGGAGTTTGTCATATCGGCTTGCCTTATCTTGTGCTCAATTAGCTTTCGGCTCTGAATCTTTTCATATTAGAGTTTAAATTGGCTAACAGACCTGTTGGTATAATCTATCACCAACTTGTTAAAAGTTGGTCTTGGCATTTAAGCAGGGCCCCAGGTAAAATTATGAAATTGTTGAACTGTATTTCTGGCATGCAACCCTTTCCAGGCTCCTCCTTGTCTTTTCTTTCCTGTGTTTGCCCTATTATAGCCATAAAGTATTTGAACAAATAAAATAATTTTATCTGGCTAATCAATTAAATTTGTATAATGACATTACTTCGAAGAAAATTTTAGGCTTCTTCTCATCCACCCCTTGTCTGATCATAGAATAACTGGTAACACATTAAGCACTCACTTAATGTCAGGTTAGTTAAGCACATTACTGTACAAGTGAGACCATTTTAAATCCCTCAACAATGGAGAAGTTTAAGGCTCTTATTGATCAAGGTAACCTGCTATAGAACTGACTAGAATGCTATAGAACTGACTAGAATGCCTTAACATTCTTATAACTAACAAAGGGCAAAACATTCTTCTAATTCTCTACCCTAGGGTCTTTCTGGGGAGTGGGATAAGTGTTAATGAAGGTGACCTCAGGTCTTGAGACCTGAACCCCCCTGTGAATTCCTCAATGATAGGGAATGTATCTTATTCTCTACTCTGTCTCCTCCCTGAAACATATACCAAAGATAGTGCCAAGTCAAAACAAAGTCCCTCAGAGAATGTTTGTCGAATTAAACTTGTAATCCAGGTCTTCTGATTTTTCAGTCTCAGAATGTTTCTGTTATATGTACTCCAGGACTCAAACATATACATTGAAAACACAGATTAATTTGTTATATTGTGGATGGATAAATATTTGGCATTTTAAAGAACAAAATCATGCAAATCATAATGAAAATGATCTCTAATAATGAAATTTCAGGCACTTGGATAGTGAGGTCAATTTTGGAAAGGTGTAGATTATAGACCTACATGTGTAGACTCACTCAGATTTCACCAAAGGCAACAATGCAGTCTAAAAGGGGAAACAAATTCTTTTCAATGAATGGTACTAGAGCAACTGGATATCCATATGGGGGCTAGAAAAAGAAATTCTTTTCCTACTTCATACTATCCATAAATATTAATTTGAAATAAGTTGTAGACATAAATGTGGAATTTAGAACTATAAAACTTTTAGTAGGAAACATTAGAGAATTTCTTATAACCTCAGTATAGGCAAAGATTTCTTAGGAAGGTCATAGAGTTACTAACTAGAAAAAGAAGATTTGATAAATTGTATTTCATCAAAATACAAATAAATTTTTCTTTCATCATGAGATGTAATTAAGAAAGTGAAAAGGCAAGCTATAGTATGAGAAAATATTTGCCAAAGAATTAGTATCAAACATATATGAAGAATACTTACAAGTCAATTATGAGATAAACAACCCAATTTTTAAAAAGTGTTCAATTTTAAGTAGAAAATTTACAAAAAAAGTATAAATGGTCAATAAAGTACTCAGTATTATTAGTCATATGGAAATTAAAATTAAACTAATACTGTAGAGCTATTTTACATACAGATTAGAATGGTTAAAAATGAAAGACAATATGAAGTGTTGATTAAGAGGGTCTAGAATGCTCATATTCTGTTTGTGGGAGAATAAAATGTTGTAGCTAGTTTGGAAAACATTGATGCAGTCTAATAAATATCAACATATATGTTACCTATGACCTAACAATTTCATTTCCAGATATAGACTCAAGAGAAATGAAAATATATGTCTAAGAAAGAATTTCTGATGAAATCAGGTTTATTTGTAAAAGCTCCAAACTGGAAACAACCCAAATGTCTACTGATAGAAGATCAAATAAATAAGTCATACTATATTAATAATATGGACTATTGTTTGGCAATAAAAATTGCTGATATAAACAGCATAAATGATTCTCAGGAGCACTATATGAATGATGGACATCTGTCACAAAGTCTATATTGGATGATTCTGTTTTTTGTGAACAGGCAAAATTTATCTGTAGTAATAAAGATCAGAAATGTGGTTATCTCAGAGCAGGAGGAGGACAATATTATTGACTAGACAGGCACATGTGAGCTATTCCAGTTATTTGTTATATGACAAATCATCCTAAACCAGTTCATTCTGTCCCTCAATTTTGTGAGTCAGGAATTCAGGCAATGCTTCATTGTGTCTTCTTTTTCCACGTAGCACTGATGGACAGTCTGATTTTGAGGGTCCCAAATGGCTTCTCTGAGGTCTGACATCTTGGTGGGTTCTCCTGGGACTCTTAATTTGAGTGCCACCCTGAGGCATCTCCTCCTATATGGTGACTTCAGGTGGTCAGACTTACTTGGCGCCTGGGGTACCAAGAGTAAATATTCCAGAGAATAAAGCAAAATCATGTCCTTTTTTGGTCTAATCTTGGTGTCATGCTTGCTGTATTCTATTGGTCAAGACAGTCACAATCCTGCTTAGGTTCAGGGGAAGGGGACAAAGACCCCACATTTAAATACAAAGTGCCAAAAATTTTGCAGCCATGATTTAAAACTACTCTAGGAACTTTCTCAGCTAATGGAAATACTTTATATTTTAATTTGTGTGGTGGATAAATGAATATACACAAAATTCTTGTGGGACACACTTAAGATTTGGGTACTTTTGTGAATTATATTGTCATTTAAAAAATCTGCAGTGTGCCTAAGACACTTTACTGTCATTATTTTCACAGCAACCAATGAGTCAGTAATTATGACCTCATTTTATAGATATTTTGTTTTACTTAGTAATTTGGCCAGTATCTGAGAGAACCAGAGTTCAAATCCAAGTTTTCTAGTTACTAAATGTCTTCTCTTTCCATTAGTACCATGCAACAGGGACAAAACAGTTCATTAACTCCACAATTAATGTCTACCAAGAACTCACTGTATGTTGGGTACTAACCTAAGGACTGGGGATAAAGGGAAGAATGGTATAAATCCTTGCCTTCAAGGAGCTCATATAGAAAAAGACAGATACATATGTGAATGTCAATTCTATAATATAATTGGTATTATATTATGTGAAATGTATTTTCTGAACTCCTGAGTTAGAACCCCATAAAATGACTGGAACACATGACCACAGATGTATAGAATGTTTGAAGTCAGAAGAAGTATGGTCACAGTAAACTAGCCCACGTAAAGAACTCCACTGGGTCCAAGAAGAAGGAAGATGGAAAGGATGCTAGAAAAGGACGGGATCTTTGCTCAGGGCCTCCTAAGTACTTGATACTGTGCTGAGAGCTTCATCTTCATTATGTCTCCTAATCCTGACAAATCCCCCAACCAATGTTTCCACCACATTTTTCAAGGAAATTGAAAAGGAGAGGCTCAAGAATTTTCCCAGATCGTATAGCCAGTGGGTAGTAGAGTCTTAATCTGATGCTAGAGCTCCCTTATTTTGGGTGTTTGAAGGCTCTTCGAGCTCTTCACTCTGTTCGGTTTTATTGGGGGTTGCATGTACTATGTCCTTGCTTTTCTTTCTGCTCCTCAAAGTCAACTTACTTTGCTGTGTCCTGGGTGGGTGGGTGGGGTGCTGTGCTGGTTTTGCAAGGGCCAATTGCTAAATTTCTTCTCAGTTCTAATGGTCATATTGGTAACTTGAAATTGACTGCAGCAGAAATGTTTACAGTATGGAAATGGGCAAGTGTGGCAAATCAGGCTTTTTTGGGGTAGGGGTGTATGTGAGGTGTGGGAGATACCAACTTTTCCAGTATATGGTTGCTTTACTTCCCCAGAACTAGACCCTGAGGGCCTGCACTAGGTTATATGAACAGCCTTCTGACTTTGCAGTTCAGAAGTGTGTTTTATTTTTTCCATGTATATAAATTTAATTTGCTCAGATTTTATTCTTTTAAAAAATTCTCTGTTATGGAGTTTTGATTTGATCTGATTTTTCAATTCACCTTGCTATTTCTTCTTTCCTTTGTAATTTTAATCCCAGTTGGGGGCCAATTTGGTTCTGCTTTGAGCAGAACCAATTTGAGCTGCCACAAGCTTTGCCTTTGACTCTATCACTGGACCTCCTGAGAAACTTGTTGCATTTATGCTCTATCCAGTTTTGTGACCATATAGGTCCATCTGCTTGCATACCTCAGTCTCTTGCCACCCACATGCCGTTTTCTTTCTTTCTTTTTTTTGGTGTTCACAGGCTGCTGGAATTGAGCCATCTTTAACTAATGGGTGTTGATGTACTGATCTCTTGTGTATTCTTCCTTGTCAGCTCCCAATGTATCTCTCCATCGTCACAGGCCAGCCTGAGATATGCGGGGCTTCACAAGACTGTGGGATGTTGGCTTTCTGAAGTGTCTGGGGCTCCATCAGTCAGCAGGAGGCCAGAAGGGCTATGACACTGTGCCAGCCTGGGTTACAGAGAGAGAGGGGGAGTCTTTTGGCCTGGTTGCAGGGCAGACCATGCTCTGGGTTCTTTCTTGCAGGACATGGGTGGGGACATACTTTCTAGTTTTTCTGTTCACCAGGATAGATTTGCTTCATTAATCTTCTGTTTAGGCTTCCCTTATACCTAAAGATAACCGTGAGACTACATTGTGTGTCAGCCAATCGGCTTTTCCATGGACCAACCCATGATGCTGGCAGCCTGATCTTGCTCTTCTATGACATTTATTGAGTGTTTACTGAATTTCAGGGGCTCTGCCAACTGCTTCAACAGCATTGTCTCATTTCATTCTGACAACGTCTCACATGAGGAAGCTAAGCCTCAGAGAGATTAAGTAACCTTTTCATGGTCACATAGCAATTAAGTGTGTGAGTCAGAATTTGAACTCAGGATTGCTTGTTTCTGGTCAATATAATCTCCTAACAACTCTGTGATGCATTCCTGACTCTCTGAAGGACACGGTAATTTATCCATCAGTTAATAACACCCATCTGTGTGCCAGATTTGGAGCTGGGAGTAGAGGGATGAATGAGAAAACAGTTCTTACCTTTAAGGAGTTCTCGATCTAGCAGATAAGATGGACAGTCTTGAACACAAATAGAACTCATCAGAGTTCAGTGAGTTGATGTGGAATCGAGTAGGGTACGAGCTGCTGTGTTGGGGAATGGAGTGAATCCTGGGGCTCTTGCTGAAGGGACGGGAGTGTCTGAGCAGGATCTGAGGCATGCAGGACCTGCCTCCTCACAGTGAGCCTCTGTCTTCATGCAGCCAGTCCAGTTTCACCGTGAGGTACTTGAAATCTCATGGAAAGAGAGTTGGTATGATGAAATGTCTTAGAGACTGGCATCCACGGCCTAGCAATCTGTATACCTGTACAGCACAGGTTGATAAGAAGCCTGCACCAGGAGGGGTGGACTGGGGGCTCCAGCAGGATGTCAGAGAAGCCTCTTTAGAGAATTCAGAGATGGACTGAATACCTAAAACCACCCTGGCCACTCATCTGCTTTGTGTCCTCAGGCAGATTGTAGCTTTCCTCTGGGCCTCAGTTCTCAATGTGTAAAATGAAAAGTTGTGCCTGAATGATCTTACAATGGCGTCTAACATCTGGCATCCCTAGAGTGGGTGTGTTCTGAGTGGAAATCTAGAGGATATTGTGATCAGAGGCTGATTCCCCTGCTGAGTAGGAGACGGGATTGTGCTCTTTCATGGATCAAAGTGGTTGCTTCTGGGAGCCAGAGACTCAGGTTCGTAAGCTGCTCAACTCCACATTCTGGAGACACAGCGTCAACTCTGACCGTGGCCTGGCAGGCTGTCCTGGAACATGGTTTGGTTTGTACTCTGGGTGCTCCTGCCTCCCTCTGCTTTGAGGTTCAATGAAGCAAAATAAAAATGTATTGCAAACACATTGGTGAGAAGACAGTCAACTATCAGTTTGTGTTCTTTTTCACATCATCTTGCCTTTTCATGATTTGAACTATGTTGAGACTGTGAATCTAATTTGAATCATGCTGCTTCTGTGAAAATTAGTTTCTGGGGCCTACTGTGTTCTTTCTTGTCCCTGGATGTTTATATTACTTAGTCTCTACCCAAATGCTTACATTGGAAGGTTAATATTTAGTGTAGGTCCTGCCACCAATGAGCTATGTGAACCTAGGCAACCAGATCATTTCTATGACCTTCAGCTATAAAATGAAGATGCTGGACTAAAGCAGTGGTTGGTGAACCATAGTTCTTGAGCCAAGTCTGGCTCATTGTCTGTTTTTGTAAATAAAGTTTTATTAACACTTAACTTAAAGTTTAATTAGAACACACCATGATGGATGTGATCATTATGTACTGCAAACGTGTACTGATAAACTTTTAAAAAATTGCAATAAGTTAGAGTATGAGACCAAATAAAGTAAAAAAGAAACCAACCAGCCTGTTTACTTACTGTTTATGGAAGTTTTCATGTGACATGGAGAATTGAATAGCTGTGGTAGACACTCTATAACCTTCACAGGCTGAAACATTTACCATTTGGCCCTCTATAGAAAGTTTACCAATTCCTGGACTAGAGTATTTTTAAGCTTCCTTCCAGTTTTGATTTCCCTATGGATTTAAAAGGAGATGAATCACATTCTTTTATTTACCCAACACACATATTCAAAATCTACTACTTCCTGAATATGCAGAGTGTTGCACGTGTATACAAGAATTGGCATCCTTCATGACATTTAAGTTCTGTTTAATCACAGTTATCTCAATATGCCATGAAATTTCAGGTTCCCTTTCTGCCTGGCTTCCCTCATTCCAGCCCATTCTTTAAAGTTCCCTGAGAATGCTTTCCTGATGCACTGGGCCAGGCATGTGTCTAGTATTCTCTGTACTTCAACAGAATCGTATCTACTGCTCATCTTATTGATCATTATATTTACATAATTTTATTGAAAATATCCATTTAGTCCTTTCTCCTTCCTTCACTATAAATAATATGCCAGGCACTTTCATAGGCCTGGTGATTCATATTCAATAAATTACTGCCCAGGAGGCTTTCAAGGTACAGGATAGAGAATTTTCAATTCTCCTTCCAGCAGATATGGCAAACACCATCATTAAGATCCCATCCAAGTTCCTCAAGAGTAGTTACATAACTGGAATGAATTTGTCATTTCCCACACTGTCCCTGAGCCTGGTTGAGCCAGCAGGTAGGTAGTAAAGCGGAGACAATCTTACACTCAGACCCGCACAAGTGGCACTCCTGCCCTACATTTCACACATCAGAAAGTCCTGTGCTGGTCACAGTCCTTTCATGTCCCTTTTTGGTATGAACTGTGTCTCCCTGGAGTCCAAACCCCCAAAATTCTCTGCCCAAACAGCCCCAAATCAAAACTGGAAGGAAGCTTAAAAATACTCGAGTCCAGGAATTGGCAAACTTTCTGTAAAGGTTTTAGTGTAAAGGGTCAAATAGTAAATATTTCAGCCTGTGAAGGTTATATAGCATCTGTTACAGCTACTCAAATCCTTCACATGCATGAAAACTTCCACAGATAGTTAGTAAACCTTTCCTGTATCTGTTCTCTCAGTGGCGGACTGCATGTTAGTTTGTGCACCTGTACCTCCCAGGGGTGGCCAAGGAGGGGCTACCAATGGGACCTGGTGATATGAAGACACTGGATGAGCAGTGTAGTGCCATCATGTGTCCATGTGTAGGGCTACCTGTTTTAGAAGGACTGGGAAAGAGGAGAGAAGAGAGGTGTCACTGGCCAGGGACTAGACATTGGAGACCTGGGCACTGATGGGCACTTTTCAATTCATACATGGCCTTTAAGATCAAAATGAAGGATTTTTTTTAAAAGAAATCTAGAGAACTTGCAAATAGATAAGTCTTATCTTTTACTTACCTTTCACTAATTTTAACACTGTACACAATCATGATATCATTATCAAAATAATTTATTATTGGTATAATACTACAACTAAAAGACAGACTGAAAACTAATAACTAATGCCTATACCAGAAAGGCTCTCATCTTAGATTGGGTGACCAGCCCTTCTAAAGTCAGAATTGATGTCTTAGAGCTTGGGGTGGCTTCTGGTAGTGTATCCACCATCCTGTGAAGTTAGAGACCTTGGGAACCTTGAAGGTTCACCTGGAGGGCTAACATTAGTTCAGTGACATCCCAATGTCACCTTCAGCTCTCTGATTCTACCATGTATGATCTAATAAGGGAGAAAACTGTGTTTTCTAGGTCTTAGGTACATTTCATGGGAAGATCCTAGTTTGAAGAATGAGAAAACTATGAATACTAGATAGTTGGAGTTTAGATTTTGTCAGACAATGCAAGTGTTTGAAGAAGCCAGTTTTGTGAGCACATGTATGTCAATGCCTATAATCATCTTTCTATTCTCCATTCCCCTGGCTCAGTCTTGCTCTCCACCTGCTGCAGAATAAGGCCTCAGACTGGGCTCAGAAGATGAACTTGGTGAGCTCAGTGACTTTTGGTGAATAATTTAATCCTTTGGCCTCTTGCCTGAAATTTAAGGGGAGACCAGTCCCTCAGATTTTTAAGATTTATTTCATCCTGACTCTGGTCTTCTCTCCTGTTTAGCTGGGATTTTAAATCTCCTTATTCTTCCACACGCTCACATTCCCTCTCATTTTCTTCTTTTCTTGAACTTTCTCTTCTTTATTCAGTTTCTCCTGCACATTTTCAGAGTTCCTTTTATCCAGTTCTCTTTTCCCACTTCTCTTTTCCCCTTCTCTTTTCTTTCTGTTTTCACCTCTTCTTTCTCTGCTCTCATGCTTGCTCTCTCTTGTCTCAATATAATCTTTGTTATATGCCTGGCCTTCGTGGCCCACAAAATGCTTGTGGCAATTATTTCAAATGAGTGGGGGAAAAAAGGAGGGAATTAAATCACAGTATTGGCAACTGGCAATTTGCTTCAATCGCAGAAAAATGTCCCCCGCTTCCTTCAATATTGAAACGCTGATGGAGAACAGATTTTCCCTGGCAGTGCAAATTCCCCTCTGTCTGAGTTTGGCAGAGAGACTGCCTTGCTTGATATTATTGTAGGCGTTTTGATGCTTTCTCTGTTTAACAAAGTTGGAACACATTTCAACCAACCCCTGTATTGATGTACAACGATTTTTATTTGTAATGAGGGTGTATTAAAATAAATATACATTTCCATTGATTTCTGGCTCTTGCAAGGCCAAGATCTGATGACATCCAGGCAGTAAGACCTGGGCTTTTCCACCCTTTCTCCATGGGGATTGTGTTGGAATTAAATGCTCCCCTGGTCTCCACCCCCTTGTCAGACTTCACTGATTTTAATAAACATTTTTCTTTCTTCAGTTTTCTATGACATAGAATCAAACGGACGTCAGTTGGATGGGTCTTCCAGAGGTTCCCTTTCTTATTCTCTGAATGTGTTGACAAGCAACCTGAACTGGGCAGGGCCTGAGTGAGATGTTCAGGGTAATACAAAGGAAAGAGAAATCAAACATATGAGAAAAAACATGAATATAGAAGATGGTGATTTCTTTGTAATTCTGCTCATGCACAGGCAGGTATAGGAGTGATGGACAATGAGCTGAAGGGACAGAGGCACAGTACTAAACTTTAAGGTCAGTGTGAGAAGCTGTGAAGGAAGGACACAGTATGGCAGGGAGGAGCACCAGAATATTCTGTTATTCCTAAAGGACATTATGATTCTCAAAGACTTCAGAATACTGGTTTGGTTCAGTTCCCACCTTGAATACCTGGGGGAACTAAGGCCCCAGCAAGGTGATGTAACTTAACCTTCCAGAATATTCTGGAAGAGTGTCTCTTCTTTGTATAGATTTTTTTAAATTTTTATTTTAAAGAGAAAAGAACAAAACAAAACCAAACAAAACCAAACAGAATAGAGTCAAACACAACATAGCATTTCAGAATAGAACACTGCAAGCAATACAGGTCTTCAAAACAAACAACAGGAGATTAACAATGGCTACCCTAGTGTCTCTTGCCTTCTTCGAAATGGTTGTTCATACATTCACACACAGTAAATTCAAACAAAACAAAATAATATAAAACCAGATAAAACAAAAGAGTGAAAACATTACAGGCCATCAAATGGGACAACAAGAAACCAACAATGGCTACCTTAATGTCCCGTTTTCTTCAAAAGAGCTGTTCCTATCTTCTCACATATTGCAATCAAACAGTAGAAAAGAGACTTAAACCAATCAAATCAAAGAATAAAAGCACCATTGAACTTCAGAACCTTTCCTCCATATTTATCAGGAATTTTGTATCTTATTGAGTCTTTCAGTTTCTTACACTAGGAAGACAATGTGGTGCTTACACATGTGAGTTTGGTTTATTTCACTTATGAGTATGGTCTCAAGTTGCATCCATTTACCTATAAAAGCCTCAATGTGATCCTTCTTTATAGCTGAATAGTACTCCATTGTATAAAAGTACCACATCTTTTTTATCCATTCCTCAACTGATGGGCATTTGGGTTGTTTCCAAGATTTGGCTATTACAAATTGTGCTGCTATAAACATGGGTGCACATATATCACTGTGGTATGATGATTTCACTTCATCTGGGAATATGCCCAGAAGTGGAATAGCTGGGTCAAATGGGACTTCCAATCCTAGCTTTCTGAGGAACCTCCAGACTGATTTCCATAGTGGCTGCACCAGTCTGCACTCCCACCAACAGTGGAGAAGGGTTCCTTTTTCCCGAAAGCCTCTCCAGCATTTGTTGGTGGTGGTTTTCTTGATCCTGGCCATTCTTTCTGGAGTGAAATGAAATCTCAGAGTTGTTTTAATTTGCATTTCTCTAATGACCAATGATACTGAACATTTTTTCATGTATTTATTTGCCATTTGTATTTCTTCAGCTGAGAAGTGTGTTTTCATCTCAGATGCCCATTTCTGGATTGGGTCTTTTAATTTCAAGGGCCTGATACTTTTTAATTCTTTATATGTTCTAGATAGAAGACCTTTGTCTGAAGGGCAGTTAACTAAAATTTTTTTTCCCAATTTGTGGGTTTTCTTTTCACTCTGTTGGAGATTTCTTTTGACATGCAAAAACTTTTTAACAAGACAAGATCCCAATTGTTGATTCTGGGAAGTGTTTCCTGTGCAGTTTGACTTTTGTTCATGAATTCTCCACCTACCCCTATGTTTTCAAGATTTCTACCTACTTTGTTTTCCAGCAGATTTAGTGT
>RJWT010002641.1:0-39899 GCA_004365215.1 Cuniculus paca | reverse complement strand
AACCGTACTGCAGGAAATTTTCCCAGGCTTTCTGTTCTGCCTCGAAATGAACCCAGGCCCTGTTTCAAAGCCTTCCTGTTTCCCCGCTGGTCTGATCCTGCCCACCTCTAGCCTCATCTGCAGTCTCCTTCATCAGTGGCCTGCTGGCCTTCCTTTTGCCCTTCCCGTTTCACCTGCGGGCTTCTACCCTGTTCTAGTTCTTACAAAATGCCTTCCCAAACCACCTTCTCTTTAAGCGTTTTCTCATTATGTTTTTAACTGGGGTGTTGTTTCAGATGGTTCTGTCCAGATCCTAGCTCAAGGCACGCTGCCTTGTCTGGCCTCTACCGTAGCCTCTCTTCCACCTGAAACGACTTTAGTACGTCCCAGAACATCATTCTGGAATATAGTTTCCCCTGGTTCTCAAGTCCCACATGTTTCTGGGACACAGGGAGTGTTGGCTGACAGACACAATCATGACAGAGTTATCATAAAAGCTGCACATTTTAAATATTTCGTTTCCTTATACGTGAACGTCGTTCTCATCCTCTAGCAGGAAATAATGAAAAAGCAGTTTTGACTAGGGAAACTTACAGTTTGTCTGAAGGACTGTTTCAAAGTGTGCCGAGTTCCTGGGATATTAAAGTAATCCTAACCATGTTCAGTTATGAATATGCAAAGTATAAGAGGCTCTCCTTCACTAATTTCCTTACTTCTGATCTTTGGAATAGCTTCTGTGCCCACGAGCACCCTCAAGGTAATGTGTGTGCCTCTGAGATCCCCTTTCCGCTGCTCGTTTGCATGAGTTACCCCCAGCCTTCCATGTGTCCTAGTGCTGTTTATGTCATAAAGGGTTACATCATCGGGTGTATCGAGTTTAAAATGTTCTGTAATTATGTAATAGAGACCCTGTTGTTTTGAGTGTATTTAACTGAGAATCGAATCAAATAGATGAACAGATCATCAAACATGACTTCATGTTTTTAACTGCTTTTTCTCCATCTGTTATCTTGAAGGTAATTTTTTACTTTACATTAGTCCATCGGTGTGAATTTTAAAATTGCCACAAGGTCCCTATTGGTAGAAATACAGTAGTAGTTCAAGTAATAAAATCTGGATAGAGAACTTGATTAGTAATTGATTATTTTTATATGAATGGAACTGTTAAATATTGTATTACTTGTCTTTATCAGGCACTTCTGACCCTGCTAATAGAAATTTTATGAATCTTTGCTTCACACCTGTTAAGAGGATTTCCAGAAAGCTCCTATGCTTATCCCATCTAACTTTTTATTTTATTTTATTTTATTTATTTTTTTTGCGTCACCGGGGATTGAACTCATGACCTTGTGCTTGCCAGGCAGTCGCTTAGGCCGCTGAGCTAGATCCCCAGCCCTAACTTTTTATTTTAAATGAATGCCTGGCTGTCAGCCCTAGGGAAATGAGTGTCTCCTGGTGCCATAAAATCGGGAACGGTGAGATGGGAAGAGCTGGAAGTAACGTGAGAAGCTCGTGTGGAACTTGTGTGTCTTATTTTGGCCACTTGGGTGGAGACAAGTGTGGTCTGAGGCTGAGGAAGGGGCCAGTGCGGGTTGAAGCAGGTACGCCGAGACTTAGTGTGACAGCTGCCGTGCTGGTGACTTCCAGTGATGCTTTCAGCATGGCCTTCGATGAAATTTCCAGATAAGCAGACTCCTCCTGCCCTCCTTCCTGGCCCCATTGCTGCGATTCCGTGTATTTTGTGCCCTTGATACGATCTTACTGGCTGGCTTCTCGCAAATGCTCCCGTGCTGAGCTTTTCCCCTTCAGATTTTATTTGCGGAGGCCGCCTCAGGCAGTGGACCCTAAGGTATGAAAGAAAGAAAGCCCTTACACCCCTTGAAAACCAGAGTTCTTGGTGCCAAATAACTGGGATGCATTTGTGTGTGGTGCCTTTTTAAAGCATTTCCTGTCTGTTCCAGGCTTCTTTTAGCATGATCCATGGGCTTGTAATTTCTGATTCGCCACATAGAGCTTGACAATCAGTACCACTCAGCTTCTCCTCTTCGCTCAGGTTTTGCTAGAAATTGTGGTAGGAGCAAAGGAGAAACTAAGGTTATAGTACACTAAATGTTCAGATAGACAATGTGTCATTTCAAGGAGGAGAGGCTCTGCTACACTAATTTATTACCTGTGATCTTCAGAGCGCCTTTCTATGTTTAGCATAGGATTCAGTAACTACAGAGCTAGAATATAGAAATTGTGTTTGATTCGTGACATCTTCTGTTTTTGTACTTTAACAGGGCAGCCCTGGAGTGTATCGAAATGTTGATTCATTAAGAGAGCGAATATCTGCTTTCCAGTCAGCTTTTCACTCCATCAAAGAAGACGAGAAAATGGCTTCCTGTCCGGAAAGCTCAGCAACAGAAGGGCCTGAGACGACAGGCTTAGGTGAGTAGAAAGAATTCAGCTTGGACTTGTATATTTAGAAAGACAAGCTTCTAAGATGATGAAAAAGATTTAATTCCATGATACAAATGCAGTCTTTTCAGAGGACGGTTGTATCTTTAAATGGAGACTAACGTTTAAAGGGTTGGCACATTTTGCACAAAAATCTGGATTTCTGGATTCTTTTGGAAAAACCTGTTATCAGGCATTCCTAGGCCTTCCATTTCCACATGGTTATAATTAAGTTTTAAGTTTTAAAAAGTCAGAGCTAATTAGAACATTTCAGCTTGAGAATAAGAGACATGAAAAATTTGAGTTTACAAATGTTGGTTTTTACAGAATTACTGTTAAGTTTGTCAAACATTTATGTAAATACCAAACACCCAACACTGATGTTAACCTTAAATGTATCCTACTTAATATCTTAATAGCCTGTTGTATCCTTTACTATAACTCTTGAATTGTAATTCACTTTATTAGTTATTTCTGATTTTTTTTTTTTTGTTTTAGTTACAAAGCGCTTTAAACACCCGAACTCAACACAATCTTGGGCCTACTGTGATCGATGACCGTTCCTCTAGTACTTTAAGCTCCTTCATGTTCCACATGACTCTGTTTTGACTCCTTAAACCCCTTCAAGTTCATTTCAAAACCCGCTGCTTGTGTGTTGTTCACCTGAGGCCACTAACTGATTTATCCACCGCCACACTGCAGGGCCCATTTAGATATCCTAATTTGTGTTTGCAGTTTATAGCTTACCTATTATTTAAATTTTTACCTGGATCTTAAAAGTAATTTTATGTACATCATTATTGTAATTCGGCAGACATTAAATTTTGTTTTGTAGCTAGCGAGGACTGAAGCACATTATAGTTGTGCTGTTTCACAAAAATCATTCACAACTAAAGTAGACCAAGAAACAACCACGTCCTTTAAAATAGTCAAGATAAAAGGGCTTGTGGCAAATTTAAAAAGAGAAAGCGACCACATCAGAAATGCAAATGTATTTTAGTATGTTTTTATGCATATTAAGGCCAGAAAAACCATAATTTTAATAATTAAACTTATTGTTATTTTTTATTAGTAATTTCTCTTGCCTTTCTGTTAGGTTTCCTTTTTTGAGTAGAAAAGGATAAGAGATTTTTCTTTTCATTAAAAATTTATGCTAAATTTTCCTAAATTTATACTTTTTAAAGTGAAACTGTATAAACGATAATGTTTATTTTTATGTCATTTTGTTTTCATTTTGTTTCGTGCATACAGCTAGAAAGGAAGGTCGAGGTGGATATTGGCAGCCGGGATTTCCTGGAGAGTTATCCTCCAAACGCCGGAAGATCTCCTCCATGAGCAACTCGGAGGACAAGCTTGGCCGTGCAGGGGGCACAGGCTCCCAGACACCCAGGGCTGACGTGGGCAGAGCACATGCTGCCGGCGCTTCTATGGCAATCGCTGAGGTGATTGTTTACAAACGGAGCTGAGGCTGTCGAGGCCTTCCCCCCGTATTCTGCCATACAGTTGCTGGGGTTTTAAGTTGAGAAAGAGAGTGGGAGAGAGAGAGAGGGACAGAGAATGTGTGTCCCACAAGGAATTTTATTGTTGTCAGTTGGTTTCATACTTACTAGGAACAGTTGATAGATATTCTGCTTTGAACTACCAGTCTTATGAAGAGGATTTTATGAAAAGATTAAGCTCCAGAGTCTCACACGTGAAGTACTGGTCTTGATGGTTGGTGATGGGTCTACAGTGAATTTGATTTATTCCTGCCTAGAGCTGCTTTTTGTCTGTTGGCAAAGGGAGGCCTGTGAACAGATGATTTGAAATCAGCCCGACAGTGTTTACAGTGTGCTAGTTGTAAGGAGGATGCGGGTGATCTTTGGGAGGTGCTCCTGAGTGAGTGAGTCTCACACCTCTGCTTGCTCCCCTGACGGGTTTAGTACTGGCTAGGGAATAGGGTGCTTCTTAGCAGTTCCTCTTTGCTGACTTCTTTGATGTAGCACTAGGAATTTTTGTGGCTTCCAGGCAGGATTCTCAAAAGACAATAGTAAGCATGAGTTTTACTCACTTTTCTTCATGCTCTTGTTCTAATTTGGTACCGAGCATTTATTCTTGGTGAGGTGAGGCAGCTAACACTGTTACAGTGAATGCTTTGTCTTGTCACTTGGATGCAGGACATGAGTAGCATGATACATGTTGGATAGTCACTAGAGAGGAGTCAGTGGTCAGGGATTTTCTCTATCTTAGGGTTACCTGTAGCTTTGCTCCCTCTGCTTTATGCAATTTAATGTGAGGTCATCGTCAGACAAAAGCAATAGTCATTGTTTCTTATCAGACCTGTGATTCACCGGACCTACACCATGATGTAGAAATGATTTCTGAGTTAATATGAATATGTTTTCTATCCTGACCATTAAATGTCTTTCCTGTCCTAGTTATTGATACATTTTGGTGTTTGATTAATCATCACATAACACTGCAGTGAATTTCCTCTTCAAAGCATAGCAGATGATACATCTTCCTAGACTTCAGTGGGCAACAAAAATGTGTCCCTTGAACTTTTCCTAGGGGATTGAAAATTGTTTTGTGTGACATTTAGAATGGAATCGGATGAAAACTCCATTCTTAGATTCCGAAGATGGCTAGATTATGAAGGTGACTGGACACCGATTTCCAATTAATCCATAAAATTGTTCAGATCTGCATTAAGGTATGGCTAATAGTATAAATAAAATGTAATGGCCCTTTACTCTAAATGTTTCCCCCAAGAAATCACCTGAACACGGTTTAACCCAGTCTGGATGTGTAGTTGAAGAATCTGTTCCCTGCTCAGCGCTCACTGAGGCCTCCAGGGGTGAGTTTGTATTTTTCCTCAGTTACCTGTGCTGGCTGCTCCATTCCGTGCTGTGCTTATTCTATTTCAGATGAAGCTTCAGGAAAGGTCAAAAGATCTTTGTGGCAGGACAGAAAGTCCTTTGTTAGGGGAAACTTAGGAAGGAGGCCGTCATGATACCTCCTGTCGCTCCCTGGCTACCCCACTTCCTCCCTTTCACCCGTCCAGCCGGAAGTGCAGTGTCCCTGCTGTGGAGCTGCTGCGAGTGAGGACTGCAGGCCTCTCCAGCCGCCCTCACCTGGCTCAGTGCTGCTTTTGGCCCTGCGTTCCTTTGGCACTTCACACTCTCACGTGTCCTCTTTCCCATCGTGTTTCCCACTCTCTTTCCCTTGCTGCTTCGAAAGATTTAGATACTTACAGTTATTTCTTATGAACCATGATTTTTAGTGTAAGTGTATCACAGTCCTTTTAGAGTCAGAGTTCATATACATACAATTGCAGTTTAACGGGACCCCTTGCATTTGCTAATGCAGAACCCTTGTGTCTGGCAGGTCAGCTCTGGGTTGGTTTGATGGTCTTTCCCTTTATGCCCTTCTCTCATTTCCATTCCCTTTGCATATCGAACAGTGGCGGAATTGCTCATGACTCACTGTTGGGCTTAGGTTAAGTTTTGTGGTGTAACTAATAGGTATCCTGGAGACAGACAGACTAGCCGGATAGCTCATTCATACTTTCTTCCAGCCTTTGACTTCGATTTCTGTGGGAGTCAAAATTCTTCCTTACATTTACCCTAAATAGTCAGATTTGAATTAAAAACTATGACAAATGCCACTTCTCTACCTCCTCTTTGTATTCCAAGCGAGATCCCAGATGTTACTCTGGGTAACATGTATTAGGGTTGAATTTCTTAATAGGGTGCTGTTATCTTTGCAAATATAGCAGGTGTTTTTGGTCCAGAATAAATGCATTTAGATGTCTTCAGCCTCACGTTCCAGTGTTCTTCTTAAAGGACTTGAGGTTTCAGATTGGACAGAGGGCACAGGATCCAGCGATGCTGTTCCACTTGACACACTGACCACAGGAGTGAGTGTGGCTGCAGTCCCTGAGGGCAGGTCACCAGCTACACCTGTGTGCAGGAGAGAAGTCCCACCCAACGAGACCTTTGTCCTCCGTTCTGTATTGAAGAAACCTTGTGCGAAGCTGTCTATCGAGAGCTTACAGGTGAGAAAAGAGTCACCTTACCTAAAACAAAGGAATAAAACTTCATTTTGCTTCAAAGCAGTACCTCTGAAATAGCTTGTATATCATCTGGCATAAAGAGAACTCTCTTAACCTCAGTTTTTTCCTCTACTTTTCTTATAGCACTGTGTGAAATTTGTTACTTTCTTTAAATGTGGTACATAGTATGCAAAATTGAATGTATGTAGCTTAAAGAGGCTTAGCATCTTAATTATAATGATCCTTTACATTGACAGAATTATATTTCAGTGATTGAATATGACTATATAGTGATATTAATTGCTCATAATAATATGTTTATTACCTATCAGTCCATCCAAAATATTTGGTCTTAATACTTCTTACAGAATTTCTCCCGCTGAACAGATCAGAGAAAAGAGGAAGCTAATGGAAAGTTGGTGGCATTTGTTGAGTGGTTTCTACCTGTCTTCTGGCGTATGCAGCAGCAGTTCTGACTGGCCTGTGTGGCATGCGCTTAGGCTTAGTCCGCACAGTACACCAGGTAGACTGTTGAGTTCCACCGCAGACTAAGTTCTTGAAGGCTGCTGGGGAGAAACTGGAGCAGAGTGCCTGGTTTCAGGTCTTGACTTGGAAATTTAATAGCTGGGCAGATTAACCTTTTCGTGTCCTGGTTTCCTTGTGTGTAAAAGGATGCTATTAATAAGTGTCTTGTAGAACAATTTGAGCATTAAATAGGATAATAGCATGACACTAGCCCAGTTGTGGCACATCAGAAATACAAATCTTGTTTTTAAACCGTAGCACTGGGGCCGCGGATTTAACTCAGCGGCGTAAGTGCCTGCCTGGCAATTGTGAAGTCTTGAGTTCGATCCCCACTACCAAAAACCATAGCATTTTATTTTATTTTATTTATTTATTTATTTTTTTTTGCGGCACCGGGGATTGAACTCACGACCTTGTGTTTGCTGGGCAGGCGCTTAGACCGCTGAGCTAGATCCCCAGCCCTGTTTTTGAGACAGGGTCTCACTATGCCGTTCAGGCTGGCCTTGAGCTCACTTTGTAGCCCAGGCTGGTCTCGAACTCACAATGATCTGCCTGTCTCAGCCTCCCGAGTGCTGGGATTACAGGCGTGAGCCACCATACCCGACTCCTAACCATAGCATTTTAATATGCAACTGTGTATACCAAGCTGCGTCCCAATCAAAATGAAGTAGAGTATCTTCTATCCACCTGTAAAATTGATGATCAGTTGCTATCTCAAATGTTTCAATGCCTGTTTTAGCTGGGAAGTGATTGGAGTTTCTAATAGCAGTACTTACTCATAGTTTATCTTCTCTTAAAGGGGACTGAACACCTTAATAGCTCTTCTCATTATCAGTATAGCTTTTTTTTTTTTTTTAACAAATACTAATAGTATGACACAGCACACATCAACCCCAAGTGTTGAATCACAGGGTTTTGTTTAAAACTGGTGATTTTTTTTTTTTAAACTAAGCTGACCAAAATTGTTTGGGTGACAAAATTCAGGTCCTTTGCTAACTTTTGTGTTGATTTTAATTAAAAATAAATCTAAAAGCAACCATGAACTGTCATGTGAGTTAAAGTATTTCCCAGTATGTATTGGTATCTGTGTTTTCTTGGAGAGGAAGAACTGCTTCGGGAAAACAGCATTTAAGGATTATTTGGAGCAGATTTTCTTAGAGCAGGTGCTGTTGCTAGGGTGGGGTAGTGCGGCAGCGGGTAGCTCTTGAGCACAAAGACGGGCAGGACTTTCAGATGAGCCTGGACAAGTAGGTGGTGCTTAAGAGGGTCCCCTGGCTGCTGTCCTGCCGAGTGCCGGGGTTCTGTTTGGGTGGGTACTGTCTTTTTTCAGGGTTTCCTTCCTTTCTAACTTGCCTCTATCATCATAATTTAGATAAACACACAGGGCCAAAAGCTAACATCTTTCCTATCTCTTCCTCAAGAATATGGTAACCTAGGCAGGAAATTTAAACACTTAATCTAGGTGTACTTCCCACATTCACAGCATCATATTATATCTTTTACGTATTTTAGTGCAATTTTTATACTTCAGGTCATTTATAATTGTTCGCTTCATCTGACACCAGTTATATAGTACACTGGAAGTCTAGGCACGGACATTTTTCTTAACTTCACTTGCCAGATCAAAGCCAGAATAAATTTAACCCACATTTATGGATTTCTGTCGTTTAATTTCAGCCTAAAATAATATTCACTAAAGTAATATTCAGAGAACCTGGTTTTTACTTGTGCCTAATATCATGTTGTTTAAAGCCAGAACAATTTTGAAAATAAAGATAATTTTTAGTACTATGTTATCTACTCTTTGCTGAAGCAATTCAGAATTGCCATTCTTATGGCTGTGTGTATGGTATGTGTGTGTGGGTTGGTAAAATTATTCACTGGTGTTTATTTTGTTTAGGAACACCAAAATAACCTCTGTGATGATGGGATGGATCCAAGCTTAGCTTCAGATCTTTTAAACTGTTGCAAAGAACATAAAGCAGGTAAGAAATTTATATTTACTTTTAAGCCTGAGGATAGCATTCTCTTGTTAATAAAATCTGATGTATCAGATTTTCAGTGGTCTGCTAATGCTTTGGTCTTTAGGCAATTACATGCGTGTGAAGAACAGTCGAGAGGGATAGAATCTCTTTTGAGAACCTAAGAATTGGTCAAGGCAGTGATGGCGAATCTTTTAGACCCTGAGTGCCCAAACTGCAATCCACTTACTTATCACACAGTGCCGACACTGCCTTCAACCAAACTATCCAGTGTTTGACGGCTGGGGTGACTTGGTTGTGTGCCAACAAGAGGGCTCAGCATACCAGCTGTGGCATGTGTGCCATAGCCTCACCACCACTGGTACAGGGTCTGGGGGGCTCAGTGGTATAGTACTTGCCCAACATGCATGAGCCCCTGGGTTCTATTCCCAGCACCAAAAATCAAAAAAGGTTTTGTCTCTCTCCCTTACCCATTTTCACTTAATTGTGGAATTATTAAAGGTTTCTGATATGCAAAATTTTACTTCAAGAGTCTATGCCATCTTTTTTCTGGAAATTTGCTTCTCTTTTCTAATTTGAATTTGTTCTGCAGACTTTTTTTATTTTACAAATAATAGCATAATATATCACTTTAAGAGATTTTAGTATATGCTCTTTAGATAAATAAAAACATCATTTTTAAAAAAAAAATTCCTATTTATTCTCTACAGAAGATCAAGACGATTGTAAAGTGCCTGCTTTTCTAAATATGAGGAAGAGGAAGAGAGTTACTTTTGGAGAGGAGCTAAGCCCCGAAGTGTTTGACGAGTCTTTGCCAGCTAACACCCCATTGCGTAAAGGAGGAACACCTGCCCGTCAGAAGGACTTAAGTAGGATCAGTCCCCAACTACCAGAGCAGTCACCAGTTCCTGAGCACTTGTCTCAACCAGATTTTGATGACAAAGGGGAGAATCTTGTAAGTGGGAAAGCCTGGAACAAGCTCGCTTATATTTTCATCAGGCTTCACCTGTTTTCAGGAGCAGTGATGTTTTGAAGTCATGAGATGGACCAAATGAAATGTCATGTTCTGAGTAAATCTACTTTCTATATAGGTTTTTACCACTTTTCCCTATTCTAAGCAATACTTTCATGACTTCTTGTATGTAGCATATTTCATGAAACCTAAACCTAAATACCGTTAATTGTGAGATGTACTGTTCTATGTGTTAAGAAAACATGCTGAAAATTAAACACATTTATGAATTGTAAGATATACTCAGATTTTAGAGACTTGAAAATATAAAAAAGCATTCATCTTTCAATTGAAGTACTGTATAGAAATTCGTGTATTTTCTGAGATGGAAAAGAATCGTGTTTTTAAAAAATATTGGTAAAATTAAAATCTGACTGATCAGGGAAAAGGGAGAGAGATTATCAATATCCATAGGGTAAAAAGGAACATAATTATATAACCTAACAAGCACTAAGTCGGAATAAGTAAATGCTATAAAAAACTTATGCTAATAAACTTAACTTATATGAAGTAAACATATTTCTTGAAAGATAAAATCAACCAAAACTCAATAGACTTATACTGACTAAAGAAGTTTAAATCGCCACTCAAACCTTCCCACACAGAGAACTCTAGATGATTTTTATTAACAAATCCTACCAAACATTTAATCAAGTTAGGTTAGAATTGTGCACATACTCTTCCAAAAATTGAGGCGTCTGAAATATTTCCAAATTCCTTGATATCACCATTAACCTGAAACTAAAATCAGTTATTACAAGAAAATTGCAGCTCAGCACGCACCCTCATGAACATAGCAATATATGAAAAGGTAATTTTATTGTAGTCATGTGAGATTTAGCCCAGCGATGGAAAGTTAGCTGATGTTTGCAAAACATTGTAGTTCACCGTGTTAACAGACTAAGACAACAATATGATTGTCTCAGTAGATGTGCAAAAAGTATTTGACAAAATCTAGCATGCATTTCTGGGTTAAAAGCATTCTGAGCAAACCAGTGACAAAAGGGAATTTCTTCAAACTGACAAGTTTCATCTATGAAAGATCAATAGCTTGTCTTGCTGTCAATTGCATGGGCAAGATTAGTTAACTGTTTATATTGCCTTTTTATTTTATTTTTATTTTTATTTTTATTTTTATTTTTTGGTACCAGGGATTGAACTCATGACCTGGTGCTTTGCCAGGTAGGTGCTTATGCCACTGAGCTAAATGCTCGGCCCTTGTCTTTTTGAGACAGGGTCTCACTATGTCATTCAGGCTGGCCTTGAGCTCACTTTGTAGCTCAGGCTGGTCTCGAACTTGCAAAGATTCTCCTGTCTCAGCCTCCTGAGTGCTGGGATTACAGGAGTGCGCCACCATGCCTGGCTTATATTGCCTTTTTATTCTGAAGTTCCCTGAATAATATTGTCATGTTAGCTCGTGTTTAATAATGAACTTTGTTATTTACTTTGTAGGAGTTAAGATACGAGTTTTTAAAAAACTAGGAAGTAACTAACAAATCATTATGATTACTTTCACTTTTTAATAGAAAATTTGTTTTTATTTTGGTTGATAGCAGTTATAAAACATAGCTTCGTTTTAAAGATGATTGTTCAATTTTATAAAGTATATCTAATATCTTTGTTTTGCTTTTACTTCTTTTTAATCCTTTGTTGATTTCTCATCTTTATGTTTATTATAGTTCCCCTACCAAAATAAATCCTTATCATTTTTTTCCTTTGGGGCACATTATTTGTATGTTAACTGAATTTAAGAATATCTTAATTTCTGTTCTTTTATTTCCTTTACTTAGGAAAACATAGAGCCACTTCAGATATCATTTGCGGTTCTGAGTCCTATTAAATCTTCAATCTCTGAAACTCTTTCAGGTATAAGTTTTGTTTATATTATAAATGTCTTTTTCCGTATGTGACCCTTGATCTTTATTTTCTTTTTAAAGTTTCATCATTACGGCAATACAGTGTGGTGGGTTTACGAAGCTGCTACTGTAGCTTAGAAAATACTTGCTTACTCCAGAGTCTCCTTGGAGGGCACCTCTGTTTCAGATTGCCTAGAGCAGTGCTGCTGGTCACTCCTAAGTATCAGTGACAAGCTCCTACCCACAATTTGCACAACTGAAAGAATTTGGATTGTAAGGGTCATTCTTAAACATTCAGAGATTTTCATCAACATTAACAGCATTTTTGGTCTAGGTACTTCCCAAAGACTCTGCCTTTTGTGATCATGACAAGACAACAAAGTAATCAAATTAAAATTTATCTAAACTTTACGAAACTTTAAATATTTAAAGTATTTTTATGATTATCTTAATGTCCTTAATGCAATTTCATCTGATAAAACGTAATTTGGAATTAACAGGCTTCTGAAAATACATGCATTTATTGTAGTATGACTTATGTATACATGTATTGTAATATGTGTTAGTCTGTTATCTTGGGATGATAATATGTTTATTCACCTTGGAAAATTGTGAAAGTTTCTTGATATTTAGTAAACTCAGTTTTCTAAAAACATTTTTGGATTTCAAAATTTAACCCTCTTGTTAAGTATTTGTGCTCAAGATATTAAAAGCAAGGGTAAGTATCCAAAAAACTTTTCAGTATTTTCCAAGTGATGATGTACATTACAGCTTTGTGTTAATCACCTGATTTTGCCTGTTTCTTGCTTATCAGGCACTGATACTTTTAGTTCTTCAAATAACCACAAGAAATTATCCTCCTATAAAGTTGGTAAACCAACACGGACTTCTAATAGAAGAAATGTAAGTGTTTATATTAAGTCATATTTGTTCCATTCTCATGATCAAATCGTAATAGATACAATCTTGGCTTAATCAGTGTCATTAAGAATTAAAACCTTATCCTATCCAGCAGAATGCTTCACTGATTTGATTTTAATTAATTCTGTTAGAAGGAAGATCCACTAAAGCAAGATTCTTTCAGACTTGTGTTAATATGGAAGGTGGTAATCTGTTTGAAAAGTTTGTTTGCGATCTGTGATCTTTTAAGTATTTTATTGAGATGAATGTGGAGATCAGCATGTAATTAATGGAGCCTGCAAATCACATGAATACAACCCTTTCTTAACACCTTCCTGCCTGATGGAACCACCACTGGTACCTGAATGACTCTCCCATCAGGAGGGTAGTACCACCAGTGGTACAAAAGAATGTAACCACTCGTAATGATCTTTTTACTAACAAAATTAATTAAAAACAAGAAACTGCCAACTGGGACAGTCACGCATGTACTACGTGGTTCAAGCTGCCCAGCAGCAAGACGTGAATTACGGCCTCGTCATGGGTGTGTTAAACTATACTTTGAACTGTTTGTTTTAGCTGGGGATGTGTGTCTTTTAATATTTTATTAAGTTAGATAACATTGGATTTTTGTCTATGATCATAGTATATAAACATAATTATCATAGGACTTTTAGCTGATACTTTTTTTATAAACCTAAAGTTCAAACCTAGATAATCAGTCATGATTTTCTTTCCTGTAACACAAGTTGAGTAGTAAATTGTTTTTCTACATAAATATTTGATAAATGAATAAATCAACTAGTTCTTAAGTTTTTTCTTTCTTACTGATTTAATTGAGTAGTATTCATTTGCTTCTGAATCTATGTTTTATTGCTCAGAATTGGTAAATACCATTTCCCTTGTTTGAATTTTGGTTAAAACATCTCCAATGGAATTAGTGAATCGAGAAGTAACAAGGAGTGAAATGGTAGTTCTTCGTGGGGAGCACAACGAAAGGGAGAGCTGTACATGAAGTTGTGGTTGCTTGTGCTTTGTGGATCCTTGTTAACCTTAAATTTTCATTACAACAGTTGGCCAGCTTTACCGAAGAGAATGTTTGCAACTTATATAATGCAGAAGCTCAGCCTTGTAAAGAGGAGAAAATTAATAGGAGGAGGTCTCAGGAAACCAAGTGCACAGACAGAGCAGTTCCTAAAAAGAAACAGGTAAGCGTCTTTTTAAAGATAATGCCTGAGCTTTCATGTATTTTTTCATTGTATGATAAAGGAAATGGGAAACAACTCTTGTCCAGTTCACACTGGACTAAGATTACTAAGAGTGGCTTAATCTAGAATGGGCCTTAAAAGATTTATGCACAGCTGGTAGTTGTGTGAGGGATGAAACTGTATCTACTTCACCTTTGGGTGCTGCGTCCAGCACAGTAAATAATAGACACTCATATATGACATGGCTTCTCATCTCCAAGTCTAATGTAATCTTTCATCCGATGGGAAGCCTACCTTTATTTTTTTCCTTTAAAAATTTTAATAGACAGGAAAACATAGAGTAACTGCCACGTCACATAAAGTAACATTTTTGCTAGCGTATGATCCCAGAAAGAATACCCTGTCAGTCAGGGCAGATTGCACGGGTGTTTTCCAGTTGTCCTCGAGCTGTGTTACCGAGCATGGGCCGTGGACCTGTCTTCCCACAGTGCAGTGAACAAGGCAGCTGCCCTGTCTGGCAGGCTTCGCACCGCCTTCTTTTTCAGGCTTGGCCCTCATCCCTGTCTTGAGTGATAGGGACATCACAATGAAGGCCAGGCTACTTTCACTTGATGTCCTTTACCAGTTCTCTCAGACACGCCACACCCATTGCAGTGTGTCCAGCACATAGTTGTCAAACTTTGCCTGCTGGTTATGAGGGTGACAAAATAACGGTCACAACTTGTTGGAATAATCAGCGCAGGTCCAGTGTTCTGTGAAAGGCTGCATAGTGAAGCTTTATCTGCCTCCTGCACTTGCGGCTCCTCTAGAGTGGGCAGCTACACTAGCCCTGGCCTGGCGGCAGTACCCTGCCCTAAGAAGGCCTTCAGCCCCGTTTTCTTGAGCTTCCCCTCTGATTGCTATGAGGGCCACAGTGCCCGCGATGTCCCGATTTCTCAGGTA
Organism: Cuniculus paca; assembly: GCA_004365215.1. Lineage (NCBI taxonomy): Eukaryota > Metazoa > Chordata > Mammalia > Rodentia > Cuniculidae > Cuniculus > Cuniculus paca. Next base: position 25,023 of record RJWT010002641.1, on the reverse strand, counting down.
AGGATGAATATACCATCTGCTGCTTGCCAGCTTCTCATTGCACCATCACCGCTGTATATCTAAGGAAAAATTAGAAATCAACTTTCAGCCTCCCTCACTATTTGCAGTCATTTCAGATCCCTTTGCTGTCTGCGTGCTTAGCCCATCTAGCACCTTAATGCTGTTCCTCTACCCTCTCCACTTCAGTGTGCAATCATGTGACCCCTCTGAACACTCTCAGGCTTTCAGATACTGTACCTCTTAATTGATGTTTCTTTCCTCATCCTGAACTGCATGAGCTGTTCCCACAACTCTTCATGTCGTCCTTGCGCAGGGGCCGTGCTAGTCTCTGTATCGTTCCAATTTTAGTATATGTGCTGCCAAAGCGAGCACTCCTGCAACGCTTCGGTGATCTCAATTCTGTACGTCCTTTTCATTCCATTCTCGGCCAACCAGCAAAATTTCAGCCCTGGATTAATCATTGCCTCTGCCATCTCTCCATCTATCACCCCTGGAGAGATGTACACAGGTGGGGAGGATAGCAATACAGTGAAGTCATTGTGTCAGATAACATCTGAAGTTTGGTCTCATTTTTTCACTACATTGTCACTTTAGTTATTTTTCCAATGGATTTAATAATTCAGTTACTAAAATTCATGTGTACTCTTTAGCCCTGCTCTCACTTGATATCTCAGCAGCAATTGCCATAAAAGTTGATTTCTTCTGCCTGTTCTTTACTGTTTCTATTCTCTAAAATTCTCTTTTCTTCAAAAATTATTTTCCGGGCAACATCATATGTGTCATGGTTAATGACCAATTTTAAAGACCACATCTTGACTGAGCAACCTATTTGATATCTGAAACCATCCTACAAGCTCTTCAGATCACCACACACAACATTCCATAAATTTCCCTTCTCCATGAAATGAAAGTGACCATTTTTCATAGTTGAATAGCAAAGATATGCTTAAGTCATCAAATCTGGAGCAAACTGAGAATTTTCATGGTTGGTTCCCTTTTTAAGATCACAGTTTTAATAAAATGAAAAATGACCCTCCTTCTGAATAAATACATATAAGTTCAAAGATATGCATAAATTTTATAATGTTAGAAACTGATTTCCTTTACCTCTACACTTTTAATAAACACGACTACAAATCATGCCTATTTCTTCATATCAGATTAGTGGTCAGAAGGTTCAAGAAAGATTGAGGATTAGATTGCTCCAACCCCTTCTAGGACCCTGCTGAATTGATCTAATTTATGAAATAAGAGGAATAAACTTAGAACAGCAGTGAGATGAGGAGGGGTATTAAGCAACAGACGACAGCCTTCAATGAATTTCTAGAAGACAAAGCAGATGGGAATATGTTGACAGATACAAGAGGTGGAAAGATTTACAGCTCAGAATGTGCTAGGAGGGAACTAGAGGGATCTGGGAACCAGCCTGCCTTGTTGGGATCCCAAGAGACTCTGGGCCCAGAGTTGGCAGGTACACTGGATGGTGCAAGTAAGAAGTACTGAAAAAACAGATTGATTGAAATCTTATATGTAGAACAGTTTACAGTTGGCATACCACTCCCATTTCCTGCCCGAGTGCTCAGAACAGATGTTGTCATCTAGGTTTAAGGCCTCACTCTGCCATTTGGAAAGTTCCACAGTCTTGACAGTCAGCTCTTGACCCTAAAGCAAAGCCTAACAATTTGACCTTTTCCATCCTGCGCTGCCCTGCCCTGCCCTGCCCTGCCCTGCCCTGAGTTCCTAGGTAGACTTTTCATGCAGGAAAAGGCTCAGCTGGAATGCAGAGAAAACCCATACCAACATGCCCAGTCTTCTCTTTAAATAAGAATGAGACCGTTGAATGGAACAAGCAGCATGAAAGAGACAAGATCAACATTAATAGTAGAGTTCAAAAAATTGACCCCAAATAAATACATTATTCAGGAAATGGGAGAAATATACATATGTATTCTGCTATGCGCAGATTTAAGAAAATACTACCTGCATGAAAGAAGAGAATGCTATGAAAAAGGAACAGAGAAAAATGATTATAGAAATAGAAAATTGAGGGCTGGGGATCTAGCTCAGCAGTCTAAGTGCCTGCCCAGCAAGCGCAAGGTTGTGAGTTCAATCCCCGGAGCCGCAAAAAAAAAAAAAAAAAATAGAAAATTGAAGAGATTGTGGATGCTCTGAGATAGTGCTGCTGGCCTATACCTCACCTCCCATGGCACCCAACTGAACGTCCAACTTGGTCCTTCCAAGCCAGTGGACCTCAAAGTCTAAAATGCGGTAGATGATGGTCAGAGCGCCCCCTTCAGGTCACCTCCGCTGGCCCACAGATGGGTGCACAAAGTGCTGTCACCCACCCTGGTGAAGGACAGATCCAGAAGATAAAATAGGGGAAACTGCTGAAGACACAGGCACAGATAAGGGCTTTCTGAACAGAACCCCAGTTGTACAAGAAATAATACCAAGAATCAACAAATAGAATTATACCAAATTAAAGAGCTTCTACACAGCAAAGAAAACATCCAGTAGAGTGAAGAGACAGCTTACAGAATGGGAAAAATATTTTGCTAGTTACTTGTCAGAAAGGACTAGCAAGGACTCAAATCAGATCCCCAAAAATGAAAGACCCAATCAAAAAACAGGCAACCGAAATGGATGGACACTTCTTAGAAGTAGTACAAATGGCCAGTAAGCTCATAAAAAAATGTTCAACATCTCTGGCTAGTAGAGAAACGCTCTGAGCGCCAGCACAAATTACCAGGCCGAAGCGGTTCTCTGTGTATCCAAACTCAGCAGCTGTCCAGGATGTAGGGTAAGCTCAGCTTAAATAATCCCGGAAGCTCTGAATAGTGTGACTGGAGTTCTGTGAGCTGCCCCCATTCACACAGGTGAGACCTCCCTTGGGAGATTAGGGTGGCTTGCCCTGCTGCCTGTTCTTTCTCAGTCTGGATAGTCATATGTCACATACTTATGTTTTGATCACATTCTAGCTTCATTTGGAGGATATACACTTTGGTACTCCGATGGAGTTACCAGATTGTTAATATAACAATAAGAATCCAGAATTTAATGAAGTATAAAATCCAGTTCTAAAGTGATTCAGCAAAATATCAAGGAATCTCTGAGGGAAGGAAGAGAGAGAAGGATTCGTTGCATCTGCTTTTGTGATCCGCAGACTACAATTGTGCAGGACAGCATCTGAGAGTTCACAATGGGTCTCAACAGCAGCGCCCAGGGTCTTGCCTCTCAGCTGAAGCCCATTATGCTACATATCAGATGGCTTAATAGGTATCAGTGGCCTGCTCTGGCTTCTTTAAAGAGCAATACTGGAAAAAGGAAGGAGTGTGGCTTTGTCGTCGAGGCCTGGCCATCTGGACAAGCAGCAGTGCCGGCTGATTTGTCAGGCATTTTTATACTTATGCTTATTAAATTAATCACTCTCCATTGATGAACTGATCTAGAGTGATAATGTGTTAGTTCCACTGTTGAATAAAAGTAGTAGTTGAATAAAAATAAAGTATTGAGTAATAAAATGCACACATAATTTAGTAATCAGACTAGAGAATAAAGTTAAGGTAGTCTCCTGGAAGATAGAGCAAAGGACAGGTTGAGCCCAAGAGACATAGAAGACCACAGTCTAGGATCTTAGAGAAAGGAGAAAAAAGAGTGGGAAAAAGTTACCCAAAATAAGAGATCTCTCATAAAGAAAGCAAGGAGTTTTCAAGTTAAAAGAGACCATTGAATGCCTGGTACAGTAGAAGAGACCTGGACTTGGGTATGTCAGTGTGAAGCTGCAAATGGAAGTGCACTTTAACTATGAGGAAACACTCGGCAGTGTGGCGCCAAGTTCAGCCGAAGCTAAACGGTTGGAAGGTCATTTCATGGGGCCTTTAAAGCTCGGAATGGAGTCTGATTTCAGCTCAGTTCTGTACTCAGCCAAACTCTTTAGTTGAGATGAAGGAAAATACTAAGACATTGAAGGACTCTGCCTTGCTCACGTCCTTCATCCTCACTGAGGCACGATGCCTGACACTCGAACTCAAGGAAAAAGATGTTTCAGTGCATGGTTCAGTGACTCTGAGGCAGGAGGACAGCATGGCATACAGGAAGCAGAGAGCGGCAAGGGAGGAGCTAGGAAGGGACATAACCTTCTGGGTCCTGTGAGCCACCTCTTCTGACCAGGACCTACCTCTTGACAGCACATCAGCTAATCCAGTCACCTTCCAGAGGTCCCACCTGTGATCACATGAGGCTCTAGGGGAGCATCTATAGCTATAAACTGTACTAGACTCTGAAAATTATTCTCCTTTCCCTGGGTGTTACTGGAGAAGATAATCTAGCAAAATGAGGGAGCAAGCCTGAGAAATCAGGATGGAGTGCTCTAGCGATACAAGAGAGCAATTCCCAGGAAATCACTGACTAGCTGGTCACTCCCTTTGGAACAGCAGGTAACCCATGTTTAAGCAGGACAAAAGTGCTCTGGGAGAAAGTCTCCCAACAGAAAAAAACTGTGACTGATAAATTGAAGGTGCATCATGTAAAGACAAGGCCATTACATACCATTTACTTACATGCCTTGTAAAAGTTTGGGAGCAAATATGAAGCACATTTTAGTGTGATTTCAAGTAATAATAGAGTGTAGAGGAAAGCAAATTGTAGGATGTAGGAAACATGTCCTCCAAGGGATCCAGAGGAGAGGAAAGAAATACGAGCTTTGTACTTGGCAGAGCAGTGGAAAATGTTGCCATAATCATGATGTAGACACAATGTACTTTCAGCTAAGCAGAAAGTTGTAATAACTCGGTTGTCATGAAGGACAATATAAATGTTAGCCATCAGATATAATGAAGAGAAAAAGTAGAAGCAAGGGTGTAAATAGTTTAGTGAGTAAATGCAAGCTCTAGAACCAGATCACATGTTCTCAATCCTCGCTTCACTGCTTTCTACCAATGGAAAGTTAGGCAAGATTCTTAACTCCTCAGCTTGCATGTGGTGGTAATGGCACTTACATTAGGAGATTGTTATGAATACTGATGGAAGAATACACGTGTAGCAGTGCCTGTTCATGGTGAGCACTGTGGCTGTTAGAACTATTTTTTTTTTTCTTTTTGTACTGGGTAGCAAACTCAGGACCTCACGCTTGCCAGGCAGGCACTTATGCCACTGAGCTAAATCCCCAGTCCTTGTCTTTTTGGAACAGGGTCTTGCTGTGCCATTCAGGCTGGCCTTGAGCTCACTTTGTAGCCCAGGCTGGTCTTGAACTCACAACGATACTCCTGCCTCAGCCTCCAGAGTGCTGGGATTATAGGTGTGTGCCACCAGGCCCGGCTTAGAACTATCATCTTATAAATTTGAGATCCCAAGAGAAATATTTTAAAACTGGTGAAAAGAAATGGAAATAGAAGGTCAAAATTAACCAGTAGAACAATCAAAACTGTCATAGGAAAGAGCATTTAGTTTGAGAAAACTAGTGTCATCTTACATGACGGGTTCAACGGATTTCAAAATTACTTAATTAGAAGTAGCCTTAGAGTGCTCAAGAGTGAATTCCCTTTGTAACGTAGAATGGAGAGTTTCCAAAACAGGACTCAAAACTTAGATACACTGGGGGTAAATACGGTAAATTTAACTTCTTTTAAACTAAACAACATGGAACCTACACAGGGGCAAAAAAGACTTAAGTATTTTTAACTCATATCAAACACACAGGATTAATTTCAGTAATATTTAAAGGGTTTCTAAATTATTGAGAAAAAATCGCTATAGAAAAATGTCCAAGAAATATAAAAACTTTACAAAACTGAAATGAAAATGAGCCTTAAACATGAAAAAGTTCTTAGTGTAATAAGAGAACCACAATTCTAATGTGCACAGAGATAACCCTCTCTCACCTTTTAGGTTAGCAGAACTCGAAGCTAGCAGCTTACTCTGTGAGTGAAGTCACAGGTCAAACAGGCACACTCAGACATCGTCTGGTAATGCAGATCTCTACACAGGAGAACTTGGCAGGATCCAGCCAAATGCAATACTCACTGTTTGGTCCTGCATTCCTGTTTCTAGGAATCTTGTCTTAAAGATGCACTGACAAAAGTACGGGAAGGTATGTGTAGAGTGTTAGTTACTTGGACACTTCGTAAAGCAATTTTTTGTTTTTTTTCTCTTTGAGATTGGATCTTGTTATGTAGCCCAGGCTGGCCTCTAACTCATGGCAATCCTTCTGCCTCACCCTTCCAAGTGCTAGGATAACAGGTGTGCATCTCATGCCCAGAAGCAAAGGATTTTTTTTAAAAAATGATGATTAAGATGTGACTTGTTAGCAGGCCCTGGTAATACATACCTATAACCCCAGCACTCAGGACGCTGAGGCATGAGGATTGCCATGAGCTTGAGGCCAGCCTGAAATAAATGGTGAGCTTAAGGCTAGGCTGGACTACAGAGTGAGACCCTGTTTCAAAAACAACAACAAAAAAAACAAAAAGAGTGACTGAATAAACTATAGTATGCCCACAAAGTAAGTATTATGCAGCTATAGCAAGTTGTGAAGAAAACTTGCACATGCTGCTATGGAATGATGCCAGGATATACTTACTGGTAAGCAAGGAAAGCAAGTTATAAAAGAAGGTATATAGTAAGCTACCAGTTATCGGCCAAATTGCAACCTCCTGCCCCAATTTTGTTTGAAGTCCTCATTCTTAGTACTTGAAAATGTGACTGTTTGGAGATTCGGTCCTACAAAAGTGATCGAGTTGAAATGAGGTCCTTATGAGAAGAGGAAACTGGATACAAAGGGTCACCAGCTATGCGTGTAAACAGGGAAAAGGCTGAGGACACAGCGAAGAGGCTGTGTGCAAGCCCAAGAGGGAGGCCTCAAGATAAGCCAGGCAGCACGTTGATCTCAGCTGTGTAGCTTGTACAATTGTGAGAAAGTACATTTTTTGCTGCACACTGTTGCTTACCTAAGAAAGCAGAGAACATCAGAAAATAATTTACATGTGTATACACATGCAAAATATTGAATGAAAATAAAACCCAAGACAAATAAAAACTGGTTATAGGGAGAAGGGACGGAGACCAGTATGAATGAAAACTAGACTTCCTTAAATGTGTAGCTTTTTTTTAGTTGACTTTATAGCCATGTAAATGTTTTACTTTGAAAAAAAATTAAAACTAGGAAAAAGTACTATCCCTAAAAATTGGAAGCAGGATGAAACATTTTACAGTTGATAGCCCAACTTCACTAAGGAGTTTTTCAAACCTGGAAATTAGAATACTGTACAGTGCTACCTCAGTTCACAAACGTGATCCTTTCCACAACTCTGATGGCAAGACAAATTGGATGAGAATTGAATCAAATTCAATGGTTAGGTTCAAGGTTGACCTTATGGGGAAGTTTGCTCTTTTCCAGTTCAGTGTGACCAGAATCATGTGGAGCACTGAGTTCTTGAACTATTGTAGTGAGATAAATCTTAAAGGCAGAAAATACAGTAACTACAAAGAAATCATAAACAGTATGAAACACTGATACAGATAGAATTCAATTTAGAATAAAGCAAAAACAGGTTTTTCCTGTAAGAATCAAGACATTACTATGAGGCAAAAGATAAAATTTTATTAAGTCAAGCCGGGCATGGTGGCACATGCCTATAATCTCAGCACTTGGGAGGCAGAGGCAGGAGGATTCAGTTATTCCAGACCATTTTAGATTATTGAGCAAGACCTTATCTCAGAAGCACCACACAAAAAATGTTTTTTTCAAACTAAATTTAAGACTAATTTTGAATTAGAAATACCAGTATCAATTCATTATGCTATTTTCCACTTGAAAGGTCTGTCTACTTGTGAGATTTGGAGTGAGCAAGCGTCACTGGTCCCTGTAGTGACACTGCCCTTTGCCAGTTGAAGGGAACCAGGGTTCTGTGGTGAAAGGGCTCCTTTCCAGAAAGTCTCAACAGCAGGTGTAGAAAGTGAGCCCGGGTCTTCTAGACCAGAGGACAGGGATGCAAGCTGGAGGACACTGGTGTCCTCATTTTAAAGGTCACGGTCTGTTTGAGGGGGCTGCCATGGGCCAAAGAGGAGGTGACTTGACCATCAGAAATCAGAGTTGCAGTGCATTGAAACATAAATATGACCTGTCAGGTAACATGTAAGTTCACAACTGTAAAAAGCAAGGGAACTTGAAATTAGTGATGGGTGCATGGGGCTCAGGATACTTAGTGTTCTCTACAGTTAGTAACGGTGCTTGAGATTTTGCATCATAAAAAGTTGGAAGTACAGTAGTTATTCAGAGAGAGGGATATGGTCACAAGAACTAAAAACAGCCAGTAAATATGTCAGCAGACTTTAGGGATAGGGAAGTGTGTGCTTTATCATTGTAAGCTTTCCCGTAAAGTTGATTGGTTGCCATGCACCTGAATACTTTTTTTTTTTTTAAGTGAGGTCTTGCTGTGTTGCCCAGACTGACTTTGGACTCCTGGGCTCACGTGAGGACTTCCTGCCTCTGCCTCCAGCGAGCTAGGAATATAGGCACAAGCCTCCACGCCTATTTTTAAGTGATTTTAAAGCTGTTTTCTGAAAACGATTTAAGTGCTAAGCAAGTAAAACAATAAACATGTACTTTACTGCACAGCCTCTGATGAAACGTTCCGGATTCTGGAGAAGTGGGGTTGCTTGAGGGACCGTACCTTCAGTTGTCCTTTTTCCTGCTCTGAGTCGTAAACCAGCCCAACCATTTCTGGATCACATGGCTTCCACGAGAGTTCTAATCAGATGCGGCTTCTTTTGTGGATTATGTTATAGGCGAGGCTTTTGCACTGAGCTAAATTCAAGTCTCCATCAGTTTCTAGCCTTTGCTGAGGAAATCTTGTGGTCAGTACTGGTATGTTTTCAGGACAGACGGAACTGAGAGGCTATATTGTTTGGTGGTGTACTTTGTTAGTCTGTGGCCATGAGCAAACAATCTTTCAGTTATATATATCAAATTTTATGTAAACTTCTTTTTCTTTGACATTCTTCCATTCATTCATGAGTAGCCACAGTAGGCTGGGCACTATTGTAGGTGCAGGGACCATCTTGCATAAAGACAGTTTTCCAAAATCATGCCAGCAGGAGACCCCCCCATCTATAAATCAGAAACTTCTAGAGGTTATAACCTGGTGACACTGACCATTTGAAAGTGAAGGTCCCACAATAGTATTAATAGCATAATTTGATACTAAAAATATGGGAGGCCCTGGATATGTTAATTAGCTTAAGTTAACCATCCTATGATGTATACAGATACCAAAACCTCATGTTGCCCACCGTAAGATACACAGTTTTGGACAATTAAATTTTTAAAAAGTTTTCATTCCCATATCAAGTCTCAACAGGAAGTTAGAAGAACAAGAGCAGCTACCACAGCTGTCAGTAAGGATTGAGCCCTGTGCTAAGCATTTCACATGTTCAACCTCCTGAAACCGCAGCCCCATGTGCTGTCTGCTGTTGTGATTCCCATCTTGCAGAAAGAGAGAATGAAATACAGCTCCGGTTCCTTGCCTGAGATTGTAAAGCAGTTAAGTAGCAGAGTCGGGATTTGAACCCAAGGTGTCTGATACCAGAGGCCGACCGTTTCTCCTTTGCAGCTCATCTGTGAAGTGTGCTGTAGGTTGGCTGCTGGCTCCCGCATGCACGGTTGGCTTCACATCCACTGACCAGGCCAGCATTTTCCCAGCTTTTCCATGGGGCATCAGCAGCTGTTCCATGAAAAACTGTTTAATGGAAAATTATGTGTGTGGAGATTATTTACACTGAGAACTTCTCAGAATTTTATGTTAAATTTGTATCGCCTATCACCAAGAGGAACATTCATCTTATAGCAGTCTAAAATTATTTTTGCATGGAATGTGGGGTTTTGTTTTTTTAAGATATCTATAGATATCTCAAGGAACACACCGTTCTGTGCCATTTCTGTACTCCTGAATCTCATCCACTGCTTCACACCATTAGTTTCTCCTGAATCGCGGGTGCCAGATGATCTTTGCGCTCAGAGCCGTTCACCCCGAAGCGCGGTGCAGGGGGCTGGCTTTCATTTCAGTCCTCGCTGCCAGGGCCCTCCTGCGGGCTTGTGAACAGCCTGGCCATCCATGGCTAGGTACAGCTCTTGGTCTGTGTTGCCTGGTTTTGAGTTCCTGCTTCCCTTCTCTCTGAGAGGCTCTTCTGCTAAGCCCTCTCCTCCACCGAACAACTCCCAGGTGTTCGAGATTTTATCTGGTCATCTTTCTGTGGATCCCATCAGGAATGCCACTGTCGGCCAGATACCCATCTTCTCAGTTCAGAGAGTCTGGTAGATGTATTGAAACTATTTGCCTGTGTATCAGGAGCCCCTCCAAAACCATATCCTGTTTGGTTTTTGATCCCACACCTACCCTGTCATTTACCTGGCCTGTAGCTGTTTCTTCAGAAGTATTTGAATGAATTTTACTTTCTGAAAATACTATTACTATTTTGATGTTGGCTTAAAGTCTGGTTCCTTCCAACATTACCACGCTGAACATATTTCATTTCTTTCATTTATGAGTCTTTCTGGTAACCCAGCACAGTATTTGAGTTTCCCTGCAGTGTTTTCCATAAGAAACTTTAAGTTAGCATAGGACATTATTGCTCAGTGGCTGGTTGGGCACTCAGAGTTGAATCTAATACTATTTTCTGAAAATTACTAAAGCAATTTTTAATTTTCATGGAAACCAAAAAATCTGTTTTTGCTAAACCTTTGACCCCATCTTCTATTTGTGCTTTTAAAAACCCATCTGTCTTATTTTGACCTATTTGTTTAATCTTGCTCAATTCATCGACTGTATCAATCGGTTCAGCTAGCTTTGTGTTGCCTTCTGTTTTCCATACATAGGTATTGTTGCTTCACCCACACTAGTTAACAGAAAGAGCCCCCGGAGCATTTCAGTAGGTAACTCACACTCGTTAATCTTGGGTCATCATAAGTACATCCTTGGCACAAATATCTCATAGGTTTGTCAGGGTGTATAGCATTTAATTAATTTTTTATTTGTCCAACACTGACCTTGGCTATGTTTTGTGGAAGTAGAGCTACTGTGCAGTTCATAAATTGAATTTTGCTTCATTTTTTTCTCTGACTATTGTGTTATTGTACTCATTAACAGTGCCTCAGATGGCTCAGTATTTTAAATGTAAGTTGATTTGTAAGTTTTCCCATCAAAATTATCTAAACATAGTTACTGTATAAAGTTAATCACTGAACTAAAGCTAATTAGAAGTTAAAGTTTCAATATTGCACATGATCTTAGATCTTTCTCAGTTACAATATTTTAACCCATTTTCTCAGGTTTTTAAAGGTGGCAGAAAGAAGAAAAGAAAGGGAAAGAAACGTGTTGAGAAATCTTTGTATGGAGAAAGAGAAATTGCATCTAAAAAGCCCCTCCTGAGTCCTATTCCTGAGCTGCCTGAGGTCTCGGAGGTGCCAGTCACAGTCATCCAAAGACTGCGTGCAGGTATCCCATCGTCTTCCTCTGAGTCACATCTTCTCTTCTCTCTTCACCTTCTTCCTTGCTCTTTAATTCTTTCTTCCCTTGTTGCATTCACTCTGTAATGAGTACCTAAATAAGAGTAGCAGGGCTTCTTACTTACTATGAAAAGTTGAAGTGAAGGAAGTGTAGATAGTTTGTAACTTTTAGGTAGCCTGGACTCTTTTCAGAATCTGATGAAAGCTCTGGATCATTTTTCTAAAACAACTCAGGAGTTTTTTGTTTTTGTTTTTTTTTCCCCTAAAACAACATAGATCCTTCAACCCCAGCAGACTCCCACCCCCATTTTTAAATTTTTTTATTTTAAGACAGGGTCTTATTCAGTCACAGAATTGTCCAGGCTGGGCTTGAACTTGCAGTCCTCCTGCCAGAGCTTCCCAGAGTCCTACAATTACAGGAACGCACCACCACAGCCAGCCTGCCTGCCTGCCTTTCCGCCTTTCCGCCTTTCTGCCTTTCTTCCTTTCTTCCTGCCCTGCCCTGCCCTGCCTGCCCTACCCTGCCCTGTCCTGCCCCGCCATGCCCCGCCCCTCCCCCTCCCTCCCTCCCTTTCTTCCTTCCTTCCTTCCTTCCTTCCTTCCTTCCTTCCTTCCTTCCTTCCTTCCATCTTCTTCCTTTCTGTCTCCCTTCCCTCTCCCACTACCCTTTTTTCTAGCATATTAGATTTTATGAAAAATGTACTAATATCAGTCTTTTAAGCCATAAAAGAGCCCACTGACATATTCGTTGGGTTGGTATTGAGTGGCCTCTGACTTATGTTAATCTCTAGACATGATTTTTAAATATTCTAGTCATAGACGTATTTTCAGATTAAAACACTTTTTTAGACTTTTGGCTCCATTTGGTTTGGTTTGGTTTGATTTAAAGAATTTTTATACTCATTTGACTGGCCAACTGAAAATATTGCATATTGTCTGAGATAATCAGAGAGATAGCATCAGAGACTATTGAGATTTAGAAGTCTGAATTCATTTAGGACAGGTCACCTGCCAGTCTTGCCTATGGTCTTTCTCGCCTCTGTGGAGAGCCCCAAACCCACGCCAGGTGGTGTCACTTGCTGGAGGCGGCAGTTCGGGCAGAGACTGAGGAGCAAGGGCGGAGGCTGGGACAGTGGCAAGCAGGGCTCTGAGTGCAGTGCGCTTCACAGTAACTTAGAAGGGGAGCTCCTGCTCCTGCGTCCTCAGGGTGCCCAGGGTTTCTCTCCTTATTTCAAGGGAAACCATGAAAGAGAAGCTTGGGGAGCACTGTTGCCCGTCTTTAGGAATTTATTTTCAGGGAAATGGGAACCCAGGCCGCCTCGCGCTAGTGGCCCTTGCAGCACAGGAAGCGCGTGGGTGCAGGGAGCAGCTGAAGGCCCTGGTCTTGTTTTCACGGCCTAAGGCTGTGTGCTGCATCACTCCTGGTGTTGAATGCCTGTTTTCTTAATCTGTGCACTGGGGAAGAGCTAAGCAAGGAAGGAATGACAGATGGGGACAAGTACAGTGTAGCACCTTGTAGGCCTTGTAATTTTTGAAATCTTAAAATCCAGTATGATCGTGCATAATTACATACAGAACACCTGTTTATTTAACAAACTTAAGGTTTGTTTCCATGGTTACTTCTTAATTATACTTAAACTTATTTACATGCCCATAGATGATTTCAGCTCAACTGGCAAACTGGGAGAAGTGGATTTGCTTAAAACTCCAGCTGAGAGAAAGAATCTCTTGCTTGGGGACCCAGATTTGCATTTACAGCAAGGCCTCGAAGGAGCCGATGCCTCTGACCTCTGCTGCTCTGATGTGACACGTTCTTCACTGCCCACGGCCACCTGTCACGAAGATTCAGATACAAACACAGACACCGACACCAATATTCCACAGGCAGACAGTGAGTGGCAGTATGAAAGTGAGCTCAAATCCGAGATGGAGCCTGGAAGCGGTTGTGCCGCTTGTGCTTCTGTGACCAACGAGCAGCACGCGTCAGTTACCCCGAGACCTGACCTTGCCCCGCAGTGCCAGGAAGCTGCTGTTGCTGGTCCAAATGCGGAAAAGCTTTGCCGGATCTTTAAGACTACAGAAGATACAAACCTAAAGTTGGAGGAACAGGCTGACTTCTTAGGAGCCACAGAGGGAAAACTGCAGTGCAGTTCCGTGTGTGACTCACAAAAAGAATTTAACTGTCTAGAAGATGTCATCACCAGAAAGAGAAAAGAATCTGCAAGCCACAGCGAGGGCGTGGGAAGTCAGCCTGCAGAACGCGAGAGCGTTACAGGTCGTAGAGAAAGGAAACACAGGCGACGCTCTCTGTGCCACTCTGATGACCACAGTGTCCAGTCACAGCAAAACGGGCATCACAGTCCTTCCTGCGGTGTGGGAAGCCCTGCAGGAGTTAGCCTCAAAAATCCTGAACTATATAAAGATTTATCCGATGCCATAGAGCAAGCCTTTCAGAGAACCAGTAGTGAAACTAAAGTGCGGCGGAGCACAAGGCTCCAAAGAAATTCGGAAGATCAAGGGCTCGTATGGCTGTCACTTCCGCTTCCTTGCACTTCCCAGAAAGCCAGGCGGAGAACCAGCTGCACGTTGGATAGCAGGGAATTGGGGAGTTCGCCCCTTAGAAAGGCGACCGTGTGCTCCAGGCAAAGCGCAGGTGTGGTGGGCTCCGTCTCAGGTGAAGAGAGCAGCCAGGGCCAGGCCGCCGCTTCCTCTGGTTTACCCGGGAAGAGGAGGAAGAGCCTTGGAGCCTCTGCGCTCCCCAGTGCTTGCAGCAGCGCCGGGCCAGCTCTGTCCCGCAGCGGCTTCCCCGAGGAGCCCAGGGAGGTGGCCCAGAGCTTGCAAGGCTCAGGCTCAGGCGGGAAGCAGCACTGTGCTGACACCCCCAGCTGACACCCCCCAGCCTTTGGCGGGGAGGTAACCGGGGCCTCGGCGTCTCCCCTGCAGCTCCCATCCTCTGTTCAGCTGCCCTGCTCGTGAGTTTCAAATAAAGTCAGCTGTGGTTTTAAGTAGAAATAAGTGAATTTCTTCATCCTTTCACAATCAGACACTCTCTTAAATGTGTTCTCCCCCAAAATGGTAAATACTTTTATTAGTATTTTACTTAAAGTTGTTTTTAGACTCAAAATATGTCTCTGGATTTTTATTTTATGTAAGTACGTATTTAGCTCTGAACGTAAAGACTTTGCTGTCAAAAATATCCTTTAGAATTGGCAGATTCTGTCTCAGTAAGCTGCTTTTGCAGAGGTTAATTTGTTAGAAATGGTGAAACTTCATGAAAACGAAAATAATATAAACTTGAACACTTAAAGTGGTGTGATATATGTGTGTTTTACTTTACAGTGGGGCAAAAATGGTTATAATTCTTTAACAAAAATGAAAATTACAAAGCTTGTTTCTGTGGACTAAATGTCAAGGAAGCTTTTGTGACTGCTGTTCTCAAATGAAAGTTTTGCGTTGTCAAAATAAATGTGAAATTTCAGAAAATTCTTTGGATAACTGGAATAATTAACGTGAAAACACTGCATCAGGTTTGTTCTGTGCTTTGTTGGGTTGGGGAGAAAGCGTGGTGTTTGTTGAAAATCGAGCTATTTAATCTTTTAAAGACTGGATTCCCAATTTAGTCACAGGTGATTTGGAATTTAATTCATGATTTTCCATAGAAATAATTTTGAAAAGCACAATCTCTAGAATGGGCACTAGAAAAATCAGTTTACTAACAAAAAGCACTGGTGGTCGGTCACTGATTTCTTTTCACACAGCGCTTTCCAGCCGCTCTAACTTTTCCTTGCATGCTGCCCGGGACCATTGCTTGTCTCAGTTTCTCTAGTCATGCTTTTGCAGTATTTCCCACGGCTGTTTTAGTGACAGCAGCTTGAAAACCAAAATTGCTATCTGGAATTTGTGAACCCACATAAATCATCGTATCATTAAATAATTGTCTCTGAAATCCTTTAAATCATTAAGCGCTCCCTGGCCATGATAGCAGAAACATGGTAACAAATAGAGCTCCCTATAAATAACACAACAGGGAAGAAAGCTCCTGCTGAGTGGCCCGTTTCCCCCTTGTAGATAGAGACTATTTGTTACCTCCGCGGCACCGGCGGGTCTGGGACTCCCGCTGCTAAAGACTAATGTATTTTACATTAACACTCAAAGTGATCCCCAATTTCTTCTGCTCAAGGGTGGATTGTTTAAAATTTCTTTTATCTTTACATGTAAATTATTTATGAACTTTCTCCCTCATTTAAGGTTTGGTATGGTTGCCAAATCATTAGCACTGAAAACAAACTTTAAAAAAAAGAACTAATTATCTTAGGAGACTTTGGTTTTGATAGTTCTAAAAGAAAACTTCAGAAACCTAAGTGTTAAAGGATTTGAGGTTTCACAATTTCACATTTCTCCTTTGTTTACCAGGAAGGTAAAAACTATTGTTATTTGGGCCCCTTTCTACTTGATGATAATATATCGACTCAGCTGTACTGGACTTTTAAATATTTCACATTTTATTTCTCAAAAAGTGCTAATGAAGATGAGGGAACTGTTTTGACCTGTGATTTTTGGCTTGGTTTTTCTAATGTAAACTTGTTCTCATTTTCTAACACCTACAGTTAAAAATACGAACACACTTTATAATCCTATTGGTTTCAAAATGTTTCATTATAAATATTTTATTGACATCTGTAAATAGCAAATGGACAGTTTTCCTGAATAAGAAGAGGTCTGAAAAGTCAAAATTTAGACTTAGTTTTTTCTACCAAGTCTCATGTGTGTGTTAAAAGATTTATAAAGCTAATTTCTGTGTTTGATCGTGCTCACTTGCTTCTTTTTCACGGTTTTCATTAATAGTTAAACATTTGGCTTCAAAATATTTTTTTTCCTGCCTTACCATTTTTATTGCAGTATCTAACCCTGGTCATTTTGCCGGTCTCCTGCCTCCATCGTCCGCTTCCCGCCTGCAGATCCCTGTTGGTTCCAGTAGATGGCAGCATGACATCTGACGTTTTCCCTTGTCTGTGTGTGTCCTGAAAGCAAGGCAACTTTCACTGCTGTTTTCCTGTGCTTTCCTTCCCTTTTACTCATTTTTATTACAAAAATAATAGGTGTCTATTGAAAAGGGCACAGAACTGTACAAAATTAAAAAGTGGAAACCTTGACCACTGCCTTCCTTTCTCCCACACCACACGCACAGTGCGCAGGCTCGCTTTCGTCCCCACACCGCTAGCAACACGTTTTCCGTTCCCTTCCTCTTGCACACGAGTACACTTTCATTGTGTGCTCACAGGGTCGCTGCATGTGCTATTCTGCAGCTTGACTTGCTTATTCCACAAGATACCAGGAGTATCCTTCAGTCGTGTGGACGGTCCAAGGGCCATTTAAGTCTTCCAGCTGTGTACAGAATTAATGTACTTTTGACATCTGTAATCTAAGTACCCATGTCCTTAGTACTGGATGTGAATTATTAGCTCCAGCTTTTGCTCCTGAAAATTGTGCCACATTGGGCTCGTGTGAAAAGGTCTCTGAAAGAGAAATTCTTTGCAATTAAAATGGATATCAAGTTCTCTTCTGTAGATCTTTACTGGCAAGCTCCCCCTACAGACTTTCCACTTTCCTCTGCGTCACTTGCTCCTCGCTCACTGCTGAACTCTGTCTCCTTCCTCGCGTTCACTGGAGCTCCAGAACTGAGGGTGAGGCTTGGAGCTGGCAGAACAAGGAGAGAATGATTGATAGTGCCTGATTCATGCTTTAGATTGAAAGAGCTATTTTTAAAGTCAAATGTTTTGATGTAAAATAACGTATGGCAGAATATACTCTTTAGGCGTACAGTTTGAATTTCAGCGAATTTATGCAGGAAGGAAACCACGATGGCAGTCAAGGAAGAGACCATTCCACCAGCCCCGTCGATCTCCTCTCCCCCAGCCCGCCCCTTCACGACTGCTGATCTGGTTTCTCTTGTTACAGTTCTGCTTTTTCCAGAATGTTACCGAAGTGGGATCATGCAGTATATACCCATTTGTGCCTGGTTTTTTACGTAAGCGTAATGCTTTCGGGATTCATTCATGTAGCATGTTGTAAGTAGATGATACCTGTTTATTACTGGGTAGTGGTCCATTTTTTAGATTTACCACTGTTTATCCATCGATCACTCTGGATATTTGGATTGTTTATATGTGTTTTGGCAATTACAAATAAAGCTGCTATAAATGTTCACATATGGTTTTTCGTTTGTTTGTTTACAGATGTTTCCTTTATCTTGGATAAATAGAGATGGGGTTCCTAGGGTGTGTAACTGGTGTATTTTTACTTTTTAAAGAAACTGCAGGCCAGCCGTTTGGGTACATACCTGTGATCTCGGTACTCTGGGAGGCTGGGACAGGAGGATAGAAAGTTCAAGCCCAGCCTGGTTAATTTAGAGAGTTAGTGAGCTCCTGCCTCAAAATAAAAATTTTGAATAGGTCATTGTGAAGATCCTGGGTTTAATCCCAAGAATCACAGGAAATAAGAAAAGCAGGAACGAAAAGCAAAAAGATACCTGCCAAACTTCACTGTCATGGCTACACCACCTTGTGTTCCTACATTAACGCGTTGTTTGCTTTGCTTTGTGTTTCACCAGGATGTGGTATTGTTGGTCTTTTCCATTTTAGCCATCCTATTACATGTGTAGTAGTGTTTCATCGTCATTTAGATTTATACTAATTTTTGTGTGTTGTGTAAGAGAAGGGTGAAGTTTTTGTTTTTAATGGAAATTATTCAGCACCCTTTGTTAAAAAGCTTATCCATTCCTCGTTGAATTATGTTGGCATTTATGGTCCATTCTTATACCAGTATCACATCATCTTAAAAAGTTTTTAAAAATCTTTTACTGTGAGTTTGTGTCATACTTTAAAGTTTTTGGGAAGGTATCGGGGAGGGGGCAAAAAGCAAACTAACCAGATCTGTCTGGAGCTTTCAGTTAAACCCAGACCTAAACTACCTTCTGGGGAAAAGAAGCCAAGTCAATAATGAAAAGCTCTCAGAGATACGGCAAGGAAAGCAGCTTCCCTGGGGCGCCTGTGTGCTCAGTCCTGTCTGCTACACAAGGCTTTACTACAGTCAATGATTCAGAATTGTGACATTGCCTCACTGTAAGATTCATTTGCTGCGAAGTCATCTTTTTGGACTCTGCACGCTAAACAACTGTAAGAAAATTGAGGTATATTAAGAATCAAATTAAGTTTCCTAAAAATTTATACCTGGTTCATAAATTAAAAGCTTTTTTAAAATTATGGTTTGGTTTAGTATAAAAAATTACCAGTCCATTCTCAGAAACCTTAGCATATGAGAATTACTCGTTAATGTGAGAAAATGTCCCTGTACCAGGTCACCTCAGGTAGGCAGACTGTGGCTTTATGAATACATTTGCCAGGCATATACTTAACCACTACCGTGTGCCAGGCATTCATTTCTAAATGCAGTCAACATCTTCAGATACTCAGTTTTCTCTAAGGGGCAGAATATAGGGTGTGTTCATAAAGGGACACCAGGAACTGTCACTGTTCCAGGAGGCACCAACTTTAGATCAGGCAAGGTTTCTTGTTTTCTAAGGAGGCGATGCTTGAACAAGTTCACTGGTAGGAGTGCTGGAGGCGAGGAATCCAAGGTACAAGACCTGTTTCAAATGCCCTTTCGGTGCCATTCATTGAGATGAGGCTGTAGATGCAGGCTGGCTTCATCCTGTATAAGTATTTTAACTTTTTTCCCGTTAAGAATGAAGCTTAAATTTGAAACTAGACTAGGTTGTGAATGGTACATCACATTTTAAATAAACCTCTTGAATGCTTATGCATTTCTGTTTCTTGTAGTACCAAGTATCTTTATAGTATGTCTAAAGGATTTGACTCTAGGTTTGAAATCTTAGATCAAGTGAGTAGAATTGGTGTTAAGTTACAATAAATAATTGTACATACAAAAAATAGGGCTTTGTCTTAAATTTATTGCATAGTTTTGGTTTGGCTCTACAGTGTACTCATTGCTATCGCACTGTAGCCTCACAATTTCAAGTTGTCTGATACGTGAATGTGTTCAATTTTGTATATTCTTTGATGCTTTCCTGTTTTTAAATGAAACTGATAGAGATTACAAATAATACCTTAAATGAGAGATGACCACTGCCATGCGGTGGGTGGGTGTGCATTTTTATTACACATCTTCAACCAGGTTCACACTTAGCCTGGGTAGGACCTTGAAGATTTATTAGAAAAGATTTTGGAAATTTTTGGGAAATTGGGATTCAAATATTTTTTGGACCTGCTTCTACTTTTTGATATTTTAAGCATTATATCACATGAAAAGGGAAAATAAATGAGTGCACAGTAAAGAAAAATACAAGCTTGAATTTCGTAAAGGGTGGTTGGAATTTCATCACATTTCCAGTGGCCAGTTAGCCGATCGTTAAGTCTTTTCTTGTTTGTTAAAAGCATAGAACTTGACTAAATTGTTTAGTTTGCGTGGTGTGATACGAGTAGTCTCCAGGAGCACAAACAACTGGCATTTTGGGTTTAGATGTGATAGAAGAACACTCAAATTACGCAGAAGTTTTAAAGCTCCAAATTCGTAAGTGTGTGTGTGAATTTCAAGCTCTTTAATTTAAAGGCAAGTATTGTATCTGTTCACCACCTCTAACATTTTATTTTCATTTTCTTATTCACATAGTTAAAATTTATTTTTAAAAACTTCCTTAAAAAAAGTTCCACTTTGATAATATTTCATAATCTTACTGATTTGATAGTAGCACTTATGTTTTTGCCATTTAAATTCAAACTGCATTCCCACTGTTCTAATATCTAGGGTTCTTGTTGATAAATAAGGAGATAAATGGTAGGTGTCCCCCCTCCCCCAGTTTAGGCACATGAAATAACTCCTAAGTAGCATCAAGTGTTTGCAAAAATATATCTTCCAAATGTCTGCTTTGAACAGTGGAATATTTCTTTCAGTATAAAGTTGATGTCAATCAGTTGAAAGTTTATATAGAAAATAAGTAAAAAAATCTCTTTAGTTCAAGTAAGTTGTATTCAGATGCCAGGTTCAACATAAAATGTGCAATTTTTATACCTAACAGTGAAGATATACAATGTGTCTAGTTCTAATTGTTCATGACAAAGCCATGGTCCAACGCAACCATACTCGTCTTTTCTTGTTTTATGTATAAATTGGGAATGAAGATTTCAGAAGCACTGTATTCCCTAACTCCAACCTGAAAAACCTGGTGTTAGTCTTGGGTGATTTCCAGTGACCCTGTGCCTCCCTTCTTCCTGCCCCCTGTGTAGATTTGGAACTGGGCAGCCATTTTTGTTTTTGGAAGGGAAAGGAGACAGATATAATGAATGACTTTTATTGTGCAATATTTCAAACTCTCTTGAATGCATTCGAATGGGATGGAAACTGTTCTGCCCTATGTCATAGCCAAAACAAACAAAACATATTCCCTAAACCTGGATGTGTGTTTCTCTCAAACTGGCAGTAGAGTTCAGCTCTCAAACAAGAATTCAGTTTGACAATTTTTAGCCCTTGTTCGACGAAATATTAGGATAGGTCACAGCCAAAGCAAATACCATGGGGAAAAATTAATGTACTTATTTACAGCTTGCAGGTGGCACTTTTTTCTTCAAAGTTGGAGATTTGTCTTAAAGAATTGCATTTGTGGTAATACTTTTAAATAGACTACTTTTTGCCGATATTTTAGAAGTGAATTCTGATAATAAGTAAATGTAAATAATTTCTACAGAGGTCCCTGAAGAGTGATAAATGGTTGAATTTAAGTATTTAAACATTTAGAGGCCACGAAGAATCTGAGAATTCTAGGAATATCAGACCTAGCACATAAGCACTAAAACTCCCTTGATAGTAGCCTTCTATGCCCCCACCCCAAGAATCCACTCTTAAGAAAATCAATGGCTCCTTTATGATACAGCCTTCAACATTACCGACTCCAGCCAATCCCACTTCGGTTGTTAAGTATCCCCCCAACCTTGCATCTATGGGGGAGAAAATATTCTACAAGATCAGGATCATTCATTTTGTAATGCACCATAACTGGCAAGATATGTACATTATTAATCACAATAATAGCTTTGAATTTATGGTATGGGTACCTGAGAACAATGGGCTCTTGGTTTATACCTCAACCAAGACATGGTGGAAACAAATTTATAAACCAGGCAATCTGTCCCTCATAGTGGTCGCAAAGACGTCAACCAGGTCCTGCCTTTGAGATAAAATCCCAACTCTGATAAAATGTTTCTATGAACAGTGTCAAGCACTTGTATGTGTGGAAGTAAGCCACTGGGTTAATACCAGTGGCTTCTAACTTTCCACGTGATAGGTTTTTCTTGGCGCAGCAGATAAACAAAGGCAGAGAAGGAAAAAGACCTTTATGGCAGGCACCAGAGGACCGCAGAAGAGTGCAAGGTCCCTCTGAGGCAGACAAAGAAGTGGCGGGCTTTTATTAGCTTTGACAGAGGGTGGAGTTTGAAGGGGTGGGCAGAATGACATGTTGACAGCTGATTGGGGGAATGCCTGCGCATGCGCGAGAAGCAGGAAATTGAATTTCGGGCTTGTAAGAAGAACAAGGAAGTATTGAAGGGAGGCGCCATGTTGGGCAGGCGCAGCGCCGTTTCATACTGGGCGGGGCGGAACGCATCACCGTGGAAACGCTGGATGTGAGACTCAGAACGAGGGGGGAGGGTACTAGAAATGTCTGGGACCAAAGTGGGTTCTTATATTTCAATTGTAAAATGTCGCTTTAAGTTCTTTGTATTCCAGCTTCCGTGTCCTGGATGTATAGCGTTCTTTGAGTGACATGGGATCAATTGAAACACAGGTTTGTCCATAGTCTTTTTTTTTTTATGTACCTAAGTAAACTTATTTTTAAATTCAAAACTAACTGAATTCCAGTCAGACTAGAGCCTCGTAAGCAGTTCCCCCTGTGGCTTCCTTTCTTTCCTTCAGGGAAAGAATCCACTTTCCCTTTAAGTAAGTTACCCAGGCCTACCCCCTTAGGTGAGGCTTGGTCCCTTCTGTTTTTCTTTTTTTAACCCACACTTTAGCAAAACATAGAAAACATCCTTCTAAGACATTGTGTGTCCTCGTATCTCTGGGAGTGAAGAGTGCTGTTTTCTATCTTACACATGAGACAACCAGAGAAAAGAGATCCAGGCAATAGGGAACCGTCAAACGTGGAAAAGGTTGGGGCCTTCCAATGCTCAGCTGCTTTCTTTCACTACTAGGCTGCCTCCTTTTCCATCTTCTTGCACCCAGATGCTTACGGAAGTCAGGCCACCAGGACGGTTCGAGGCTACCTTAAAACTTTCATTGAGGAGCCACTGAAATCAATGGATATATCGTCGTTAGAATCTCTCAAAAGTACTCAAAAGTTGCACCTATTAAAATTAACTGAAGGATGAGTGTTGATTTACCTTTTTTTCCCTCTAACACATATATTTTTGGAGAGTGGGAAATTGGGAGCAGAGGAAAAGCCAGAAGAATCTCTGTTTAAATGAGAAGTCAGGACTGCTGCATTCATTCGGATGCCAATTCTTCAAGCAAGCAGCTTTCTCAACTGATTCCTAAAATATGTGCCCAGTGTCCCACAGCCGTCCTGTAAATGTCCAGGTGGATTTATATCCTGTGTTTCTCCAAGAGGAGAAAACAATCCTAGGCATCTCCCAAACACTTTGGGGGCAAGTGTCCTTTTGACATTTTCCTGCCTTTTCCCTCTTCTACTCTGCCATCCGTGAGCAAAGAGCTGTTACCACCAGGCCAAAAGCTGTAACAATATTAAGATGTTTTCCTCAACCTTGTCCCCAGAAAGATAGGCTGTTTCCAAAAGATTGTTCTCCCCTGGGCATTACATCATGAATTGATTCAGTTCTTGGAGGAAGAAATTGGACAAAATATAATAGATTACCTCCTGGGGAAGCATACTTAGGTTGTTAAGTATTCCCACCAGAAAACGAAGAAACTGCGTATATATTACTCCGCTGTCCACATTTAACCTTTCACCCTATTGCAGCTGAACAAGGAGCTTTTTTTCTGTAAAGGGTTTTGTTTTAGTGGGGGTCAGAGAGAACATTTCTCCTTTATTTTTTTAAGACAGACAAGTATTCTTTGTGTTTTCCATTACCCACACTTCCTCAGCCCACGAGCTGGAGCATGCCACCCAGCCCGGAGGAGGTAGGGACAGCAGCCACCCAAGGTGTCCTTGCCATGCACAAGCCTTGCCTCCCCGGGGGGCACAGGAAGGAGAACAGGTTACCTGGGGTAGAGATGGGTGCTCGATGGATTTAATTTTCCTGCAGGCGTTTTTGGCCTCTGGGGCATCGTGCCCAAAGAAAAGGTGACACTTGTCGAGCATTTGGAAAGTATCACTGTGGTCGTGCAGACAGTGTGGCCTTGCAAGGAACATCAGGCTCCTAAGAGGAGGATCGAGTTTCGTCTTTCTTGGGAACTGGTTCTCAGGGAAAGTTGTTAATGATTGATGAAATTACTCCCATCCAATAAATGGTGTAGCAAGAAATGTGGGAGCTCTTTTCCTTTCCAAGTTCACAAGCTGGAGACGAGAAGGGACAGGGTAGTGTTGGCCACAGACCTCTGCTGGCCCCGGATGGTGGTGACTTGGGATGTGGAGTGGATGGAAGGGCCGAGGAACCTGAGGGACCGGGAATAACAGAAAGCCTTTCATCACCCAATGCCGGGAGGGACTGGAAGCTTGTCGCATTCAGAGCCTCGTTAGCAGATCGGATCATAGGACCAAGGAGGAGTTGGCGGCCTCCCTGGTGGGACTGCCGGGAACTGGATGCGCAGGGCCTGTTCCTTTTGCTGAGCGTATCAGCAAGTCTCAATTGTCTTCTGTCATAAATCTGCAGTCAGAAGATTGGCACAGCCTCCCTGGATCATTGCTATATAGCTGTATTTTTTTTATCCTGGTCAAAGCCCACTAATGGATACATCTAGGCCCAACTTGACCTCCGAGGTGTGCCACGGAGGGGTGGTCAGAGCCGCTGTTGGACTCTGGTGAGAACACACGGGGCCACTCTGTGACTCTGGCAACTTGCTGTGAATGTATGTTCATCTTGAAAATTTTTAAAATGGGAAGTTCCTAGTCTCAGTTATCTCCTCTGTAAAATGGGAACATTTCCAACACCTACTTTCCGTGTAGAGTATTGTTACCAGCCACTTAGATTCGCATGCCCAGGATTGTTTGCTTGCCACTGACCCAATCACAAGAGGCCATTTATTGTGATAAAAAAGAAAACAGGAATTATTCAAAGCCAGCTCTGAAGAGACAGAGGTGCCGCATCACTACCTCCCGTCTCACTGTGCAGAGGTCGCTGTAGTAGTGTCTGTCTCAGCAAGGAGCAGAGGAGGGGGAGAATACAGCAAGATGGCTGGGTGTCTTCCTCCCTGGACCCAGCCTTGCCCTGCCTGCCCTGTGTAAATGAAACGAGACCTCGCCCTCCTGTTGCCAGCGTCTGCATACTCTGTCCGTT